>VMDO01031865.1:0-19603 GCA_007922755.1 Pedetes capensis
AAGCAGAAATTTGATTATAGCATTTTACTTTGCAGAAGAATTGCTTTGAACAAATTTCTGGTGGCTTAAGCAGAGCAAATATTTAGATACAATTATGAGGTTTGTCCATTTCATAGAAGGTATAAGCAAAAGGAATATTTGTAGTATTGAAGGGACTGGAGATTATCTTAAAGGCCAGATGGTGATTTAGTGAATGAAGTGGATGTAGAACCCTTCTCAAGGACTTTAGCCCTTAGCTTTAGTGAAAGTCGCTCAATAAGCAGAACTGGGAGAAAGACTATTCTGGTTGTAGCTTGCTTTTTTTCTCATCTATAAAATTAGGAGGTTGAACATGGTAATTGTGTTAGACGATTTTCATCCCTGTGACAAAATACCTGACACAAACAATTTAAGGGAGAAAGGGTTTATTTTGGCTCGCAGTTTCAGAGGTTTCAGTCCATAGTCCTTGGCTCTGTTAATTCTGGGTCCATGATGAGGCAGAACATCATGGCCGTGGGAGCATGTGGCAGAGGCTACTAACCTCACAGAAGACAGGAACCAGAGAGAAAGGAAGGGACCAGATATAACCTTCAAAAGCATGCCTCTGTAACCTACTTCCTCCAGCTAAAGCCAACCTCCTGAAGTTCCTCCCAAATAGCGTCCATCACCAGCAGGAGACCAAGTTCTCAACACATGGGGCCCATGGGGACATTTCATATTCAAATCATCACAGTAATGAATAGCTACCATTTTCTACACAATTGCCATAAATCAGGTATTTTATGAGCACAATTTGTGCAATCCTCCCTCAGATGAGCCTGATGAATGTGGTATCATTATTACTGCCAACTTATAGATGAAGAGGCTGAGGCTCAGAATGAGGTTATGTAACTTGTTCTAGAGAGGCTGGCCTAAGCCCCAAACCCCAAACCCATATGGTTTCCCTCCTATTACTCTGCCTCCCCCTGGCCTCCCAGATATAATAGTTAATGACTTGGAGTAAGAAAAACTTTAAAAAATTGTTATTTTACTGGTCATTTAAGAATGGGATATATTGGAATGCTCTTGTATGTGAAAGGGAATGGATAGTAAAGAGAGATGTGGGTGAGTTATGGGGTTGATGATCTACCTTTTTCTTAATATTGTTGTTGTTGTTAGGTGCTGTTGAGTTAGATCTGACTCATAGAGACCCTATGTACAACAGAATGAAATACTCCCTGACACTGTGCCATGCCTGGCACTATTGTCATTGCTTCTCTGCTAGTCATAGGGTTTTCAATGGTGGATTGTTTCAGGAGTGGATTGCCAGGTCCTTCTCCCTCGCCTGAAGCACCTGGTATTCCCAGGTGGTCTCCCATCTAAGGACTAACCAGGCTGACCCTGCTTAGCATCTGAGCTCAGGCAGGATTGGATGTTTGGATGCTATGGCTGCAGACTTCCTAATATTACCAGGCTAGAATCACTAAGAGAGCAGGCAAAAATATACCAAAGGTAACTTTCTTGAAGGTTTGATGACAATCATAGCACATTTCACTCTCGCCTGGCCTTATGGATAAATGATTTTTTTTTTCATTTTGGGAAGGTTGCTAAAGCAAATTTTAAGGATAACTACCAAGGATTTTATTTAGAGGGAATAGGAGTTCACTTTAAAAAGGACAACAAATGAGTTTCAAGAGACAAAGTGAAATTAAGTTCCATTAAAACCCTGCTGAAATTTTGATTTGGACTGCACTGACTTTAAAAATAAATTTGAGAAGACATGACTCATTATAACAGGAGTCAGGGGCATTAGAATTCCCATTCAGGGATATTAGATGTCTTTCAATTTACTTTGGTCTTTCAACTAATTTAAAAATGGATAAAATGTACTGAAACGAAAAGAAATTGTTATTTGAAAAAATAAATCATTTGTCAAAAATAACACGTAGATCTAATTACTACACCTTTGACTTTTGACTACTTTTGTATTTTTTAAAAATTTGGTGCCGAGAATGGAACCTAAGGCCTCACAGAAGCGAGGCAAATGCTCTATTGCAGCTTTACCGTTGACCATTTTTGAAAGGTTATTATTTAGTTCACTGTGAGATCTTCTGCCTAGGTTTCTGATTTCACTGGTTGTTTCAGACACACCACTAAATAAAATATCTGGCCTGGTTATTAGGTCTACAAAAATATGGTTTGTTAATGGCAAACTCTAACATAACTTGTCTATGCAAATATTATTATAAAGTCCTGCTGCTTGTAGTTGGGTCACAGGAGGAAATTATTATTCTACTAACCCGTGAAGTAAGTTTAAAAAGCAAAGGCTTGTTACACAGTCAATGAAGAAGAGCTGTTTTTTGTCCTTCCATAAATAACTAATGCCAAGAGCAGCCTGGCTATCTGTTTCGGCTTCTTGTTACACAAGAGCAAAACAGGCAAGGCCTAAATATCAGTGCCTGCTAAGAGTTGTCTTGTTGAATTCTATTTAGCATTGAAAGGTTTCATTTTCATGCTTTCAATGTTTTTTATATTGTATTTTGAATCTTTTAATTGCACTGTACATTTTCCCAACTCCTCTATTTCCATACATTTATTCTCCTTCTAATTGGATTCGTACTCCTGGGTAGAACATATTACTTGAGGGAGCTTTATGGCACCCTGATGTGGTAGAAAATCCAGGCTTTGTTACTAGTCATTTGTGTGACTGGTAAAATCATTTCACTTGCATCTGTTCCTTCATCTTCCAAACAGGGTTAGCAACCTCCTGTCTTCCTAACTAGTAAGCACTCTCTAAAATATCAAACAGTTGGTGGGGGAATGTTTTAGTCCTGGGCGGTAGGTCTTGGAGGGTTTCTCATGGCAAGAAATTAAAGTAGGTTAGTTTTGACCCCAAAAAAGTAAAGAAGGAGGAGCCAGAAATAATGTGGACAGATTTGGTTTCCTTTTTGGAGATGTAGCTTTTCTTTCCTCTTCATCCTGGGTGTGGTCCAACACGGAGAAAAAGGTGAGACTGATAAAGACAGCAAGAACTGTGGGCACTAACAAATAGTTTAAATGATAAAGATCTTGAAAATATAAGTTATTCCTTGGTCTGATAAGTATAGATCTATCATCCACATATCTGTGTATGTAAGTATGTACTATAGATATATAAATGGTATTGTTGTTGTTAGGTGCCATTTAGTTGGGTCCAACTCATAGCAACCCTCATAAAGTTTTCATTGGCTGATTGTTTTGGGATTGCTTCGGGAGTGGACTGCTCCAGGAGTGGATTGCTCGGTCCTTTTCCTGTTTTTCCACAGTGCTGGGGATCAAACTCTGGTCCTCAGAGAGTGCAGAACAGCATGCTTCAAACTGAACTAAGCCTCAGTCTGAATATATAAATATATACCAAAGGCCCTTGATAGGTTCAGACTGTAGTGATTGTTTTTCTTTATACCAGGCATATCCAAACTTTTGGCTTTCCTGGGCTGCATTTAGTAAAGAGGAATTGTCTTGGGCCACACATAAACTATATAATATAGTGCATACATATAATAAGGGGGAGGGGTCACAAAGAAAATAAATGCTAAAAAGCACATGATAATAAAAGATTTTGTGGGGCTGCATTACTAGCTCTCCTGGGCTGTCGGTTGGACATGCCTGCTTTATATCTTATAAACTTCAGCAGCTGAGGACTACTAAGGTCAGAGGAATTACCTAACTGAAAATTTCTGGGCAAAGAGACTGAAATAAAGGAAACTGGTAAAATTACTCTTTAATTACAAGTTCTTTTCATCTTGGCCTAACAGGCTGGTTTATGTGCTACACTGTGCCTGTGTCACACCTGTGTTTTAATTCCATAACTGGACAATAAGTTCGTTGAGGGCAAGGATGGCCATTTCTCCAATTTCTTTTGTGTTGCTGCTATTGTAGATGACAGTTACCTGTACACCATAGGTACCTTGTTGATAATGTAGCAGACAAATAGTTATTTTTGGTATGACCACAAGCTCTCACAAATGTGAAGATGACAATTAAGTTTGCTTGAAATCCTGTACTTTCTAGGTCTGTCTTGAAAAATTACACAACTGCCTTAGCAATATTTGCAGGCGTATTATATATAAGGGGGTGGGTTTGTTGGAAACGACATGAGTAACAGGGCTTCATAGTAGTAACAAAAAAACTGTAGCTCTGTGCTCTCAGACAACCACCTATAGTGTCACCTGGGATGTTTACTAAAAATTCAAATTTCTCAGCCTCATTCAGACCCAGAGCAAAACATCTGGGGGGTATAGCTGTAGGTACCCACATTGGAATGAGCACCGCATATAATTCTAAAGCATACTAAAGTTTCAGAACTACCGTTAAACCGGGTTTGGTGGTACATGCCTGTAATCCCAGCACTTGGAAGGTAGAGGCAGGAGAATATGGAGTTTGAGACTAGCGTGAGTTGCATAGCAAGACCATCTCACAAACAAACAAAAATCTACCTACCACCAGCAACAAAAAATGACCATAGCCTGGAATCTGAGTTGGTGAGGAAAATATACATACTTGTGTATATCTGTGTAGACACCACATCTATCTGGTAATTCTATGAGAAAATGGAAAGTATCAAGTGAAGCGAAGTGCCCATATACCAGCAGGACGAAGAAGCTAGCCCACTATTATGCACTGGGGAACTGGAATATTTGACATGCATTTCTTTTGGTGATATATTCTTGGCAGTTTGTAGTGGCTAATTTGCAATTATGGTCTGTCTCTTTTGAAGTCCTGAGCCAGTTCGCTGGAATTTTAATTTTAACAACAATATCTTGGATCCCTTGGGTAAAGCATTTGCATGGCTGGCTTATAAGCAACCATCAGGGCCAGTAAAATGGCACAGTGACTTTTTCTTATCAGTTGTGGGTTCCTGTGCTATTACACCACTGTGGAAATAGAAAGCATGAGGTGAACAACCTGCATCCGTGTGATAGCTGATGACCGGGTGGTGGGGAGAGCGCGATCTTCACGGAGAGAGAAGCAAGACAGAGGAGAGGCATCAGGTCCGGCTTCTAGGAGCAGGATGCCTTCAGCCAAACAGTGTTAAGATCTCTCTCTAAAGCAAGAGCAAAGAAGCCCAAAGATTAGTATCTTTAAAGGACAGCTGGAAGATGACCTCAGGGTAACTTCCATCCTAGGCTGAGTCCTGGGGAGCAGGTGCCGGCGTGAGCCAGTTCTCCATCTCTCCCCAATGACGCTCCAGGCCCTTCCGAAGCACACCGAGCAGCACTACCAGCAAGCCAGGCGGCAGTGGCAATCCGCCGGGAGCCCGTTAGCTGCCTCCGCGCCCAGGCACTACCCCTCCTTCGCGGCTGGAAGCCCACTGGGCTCCGCCTTGTCGGCTGACGTGCGGGGAAAGCGGGGGCGGGCGCGTGGGTGGGCCGAGCCCTGGGCTGCCTGCGATTCGGCCGGCTCAGCCACACCACCGCGCGCCCCCGCTCCGCCCGCCCCTCCGGGCGCGTCTTTTCCGGGCTCGCGCCGCGCCCCGCCCCCGCCGGCTGCCCGGGTGCGCGCGCGCCGCTGCGGCTTTTTTTTTTCCTGGCCTCCGCGGCGCGCCCCTACTCGCCCCATCGCTAGCGGGCACGCGGCTTCTCACCGTGTGTTTCCTGAGGGCCGGCGGCGAAGACGCGGCGAGCAGCGCCTAGGGTGAGTAACTCCGGCTCCGGGGGCTGCGGCCCCGGCACCCGTGCCCTGTGGGTCTCCGGGCCCCCGCTGCAGTCAGGTTAGCGGTCCTCACCTGAGGTGGGAAGAGGTGGGGTGGGCATTTCCCTTCCCACCATTGGCTGCTTTCTTTGCAGCCGGGCGGATGTACCCGCCGTCTCCCCTAAGGCCGGGAGGATTCCTGCGGTCACTCTCTTCTCCTTTGATAGGCTCGGGGGTCTTCGCGAGCCTGGCCTGCCTCTTGTTGCCGCTCACTGGACCCCGAGGGCCACAAGTCATCTTCCTGATGGACTGCTAGGTGTTGCCGGGGCCCTTTTGAGAGCAGCCCATCAAGTGCTTGCTAGACCTCCAAACGACCTTTAGGGCTCCCCTAGACCTCAGCTCCATTTTGTCCCCTCCCAGTCTCTCAGTAACTGAGGGTCAGGGTGTCTCTCTGCTGCTAGAAGCATCCGTCCTTGCGAATTTGAGGGATGCCTTAGCTTCCGATATCCTCTTAGCATCCATACCTTTAGGTATGTTAAAAAACAGCTGGATTCTAGCACAAAGCGTGCACCCCTCTTCTTTCTGTCTACATCCCTGCCTTCAACGGGTGCTGTATATTTAGTATTAGCTTTATCCACTTCCTCTTCCTCTCATTTGATTGCCCCAAAGAACTGAGGCTGATGTCTATAGAGAAAAACCTAGGAGAACATGATTCATTGCCTAACCCCATCGAGGGGTTACATATTTGAAATAAGACGTCATTTTCCTTTTTCCTCCAGCATCTCCTCCCGCGAAAGCCTTTTTTCACCTACTTGAATGTAATTTGCTCCATTCGCTCTTTTCACCTTAAAAGTCGATCCTCGCTTTGAGAAAGGAAGGTGAGATGCAGAATAAAGCTAAAATGGCATTGAAATGAATCCTGTTGAGAAACTAAGCAGTTTGCTTTGTTGTTTAGTGGTTTAATCAACTGCTCAGTTTCCTCTTCTGCAAAAATAAGTCCAGCTGTCATACAGTCGGACTAGTGCATAACTAAGGTTCCTTCTAGTGTTTTGATTCTTGGACCTCTAAATTCATGCTTAATACCATGGTGCTGCATGACAGAGATTTAACCTGATGAAAGCCCTGTTTTCCCGCCGTTGCTTGTCACTTTAGTTTTTCTTTTATTTTGCCTTTAACAAGAAAGAATTTTAAATGTTCTTCATACAGAACATAAAGCAGCAGGTGGAGATTCAATTACAGTATTGCCAATGAAAATAGCAGTCAAGATTCTAATAGTATAAGACCTCTTCCTTAAATTGTAAAATAGCTTATCTTTTCAATGGAAGCTGCTAAAACGTAAGCTATGTAAGACTTCTGTTAGAATTAACACTCTTTCTGCCATTTAGGTGGGGGATGAATTATTAAACTGTCAGTATACTTGTACATTAGAATAAAGTACCTTACTGTCCTAATATGAGAAGCAATTTGACACCTGAAAAATCCGTGGAAGGTGTAATGCAACAAATAGAAGTTTGAGTAAATTCCGTTTTTTAAAAAAACAATTATTTAAAAACCAGTTGATTCAGATTAAGAGCTTTGTTTGGGTATTTTGGGTAGGGATGAGAAAGGTGGAGAAAGAAGAGTCTTGACCAATTTAGTGAGAAAAGAAATAAATTGGGGCTGTGGAGTGGCTCATGTTCCAGTTGCAGCACTTCCAGTTGCAGCAGTTGCAGACGGGCTTCAAACCCGTCAAAAATTGTG
Organism: Pedetes capensis; assembly: GCA_007922755.1. NCBI lineage: Eukaryota > Metazoa > Chordata > Mammalia > Rodentia > Pedetidae > Pedetes > Pedetes capensis. Next base: position 7,369 of record VMDO01031865.1, read on the forward strand.
TTCAGGTTTGGGTTCAGGTTGAGTATGTTAACATTTAGCGGCTTTGGGCTCAGTTCAGGTTTAAACCCTATGTGTAGATAGCAGGACTTCAAACTGAACCTGAACCCATTCCAGTTCAAGCATTTTTATTTTTTTATTTTATTTTATTTTTTGTGGAACTGAGGGATTGAACCCAAGGCCTCACCCATGCTTTGCAAGTGCTCTTGCCACTGAGCTGTATCCCTAGCACTTTGTTTTTATTAAAAACAGCGACAGCCAAATCAGGGACATAAACAAAATACTGGGGAAATTAAGACTTCATAGGGGAGGAGATGATTATATTAATTGTAGCCTGTGGACTCTCTCTTTTCAGCATCACTTTTTTTTTCTTCTTTGACTTTCAGTTGCTGAGCCCATAGCAAAAATAGCTTTCTTTTTCCATTCCTGCTATTGGCTAATTCTATATACTTTTTTTCCCCTTTGACTTTGAAAATTGAAATAGTTGTAGGTTGTCATACAGTTGTAAGAAACAATACACTTTATCTAATTTACCCCAATGGTAACATCATGCATAACTATTGTATAACATCATGACCAAGAAATTGAAATAGGTATAATCTATTCACCCTATTCAGATTTCTTCAGTTTTAACATCAACATGTGTGTGTTTGGTTCTCTGCATTACCCTGTGTAGATTTGTATTATCACCGCAGTTAAACTACATAACAGTTTCATCACCATAGGGATCCATTGTTTTACCGTTTTATATTTATAGCCATCTCCCTCCTTTTCTCCCTAATCCCGGGCAACCACTGATCTGTTTTCCATGTCTGTTATCTTTTGGTTTCAAGAATGCTATATAAAATGAATCACACTGTATGTAACCTTTGAGATTGGCCTTTCTTCACTTGGCGTAATTCCTTGGACCTTCATGATTTGTTCCTTTACATTGCTGAGTTGTAGTCCATGGCATGGATGTATGTTTAACTGTTCATCCATCAAAGGACATCTGCTGTTTCCAGAGCTCGTTTTGTTTCTAGCCTGTTATAAATAAAGCACCTATGAACAGTTATGTGTGGATTTTCTTTTGTGATCATAAATTTCCATTTTTTTCTGGATAATTGCCCAAGATAACAGCATTTCATTCTGCTGTACATAGGGTCGCGTGAGTTGGATTGGACTCCACAGTATCTAACAACAATGTGGTAATTGCATGTTTACTTCTCTAAGGAATTTCCAAACTGTTTTCCACAGAGGCTATATTATTTTACACTCCCATCAACAATGAATGAATATTCCTCATCCTTGTCACCACTTGTTGTTGTCACTATTTTTTATTTTAGTCATTCCGATAGGTGTGGTGGTATCTCCTTATAATTTTAATTTGCAATTACCTGATGGCTAATGATGTTGAGTGTCTTTTCACATGCTCATTTGCAGTCTCTAGATCCTTTTCAGTGAAATATCTGTTCATGTCTTTTGTCCATTTTCTAGTTGGATTTTTTAATTGTTGAGTTTTGCGAGTTCTTTATATATTTTAAATACTAATCCTTTGTCAGATACATAATTTGGAAGTGTATTCTTTCTGTTTGTAGCTTGTCTTTCCAACCTCTTCATAGGGAATTTTCCAGAACAAAAGGCTTTGATTTGGATGAGGTCCAGTTTATTAAGTTTTTCTTTTATGGACTGTGCTTTTGGTGTTAGCGGGTCTTTCCTAGTTTTGTTATTTAGTTTTCTTCTTTATGTTTTATATACATTATTTTTCTAAAACCAATGTGAGTATTTTTCTCTTTTAGTAGTCCTGGAACTCAATATGTTCTGTAACAAGTGGCCTTTAGCTTAGTATGTGAATACATACACATATATGCTCTAACCATATTCAAATAGCTGCCATCCTTTTGTGCCTTAATAATATGTCTACTTCACTAGACTGTCAAATGCAACATAAAAATCTGTATTTTAAAATTAAGCAGATACGTGATGTGCCAAGGAGGTTTTTGGTTTCACTTTCTAAATTAAAAAAATTGCAGCAAAACTGCATGTTTTTTTTTATCAAAGATTTTTTTAAAGTAATCCAAAGAACAAAATTGTGTTCCCATTTAAACATACTTTGAAAGTCTACTTCTGCATTTTTGAGTAGTGAAGTTATCAATCATGGCTATGTAACTTGGGAGGCTTTTTCTACTCACCATTTTCAGAGTAATGAATAAAATATTGTTGGGTTTGACTATTTAGACTACATATTTTAAAATAAATATAAGCTTTAAATGATGCAAATAATTTTATGTTTTAAAAATGTATATATTCATATTGTAAGAAGAACTTATAAGAAAAGGTTAGTGATTAATTTTGAGAATATTCAGTTCTGCTGTGTAGTACTGAAATTATTACTTGTCCCTTTGCTGTTACCATATTTGCCCAAATAAGGGCGCAGCTAGAGCAATGGATTCCTATTCGAAAAAGATCAAACTTTGGTATAAGGCAGTGGCCAGCAAAATACTCATTGTGGTCAAATCCTGCCCACCACCTGTTTTTGTAAATAAACTTCTATTGGAACATAGCCACATCTATTCATTTATGTATTGTTTGGCTGTATTCACAATATAATGTCTGAGTTGAAGCAGAGACCTTAGGGTCTACTAAGACTGTGTTTACTCTCTGGACCTTTACAGAAAAAAAGTTGGTGAACCTAGTGATAAGACAAATCTTATAAATTATTGTTTTTCCATGTTATAAGGGAAGTTTAACAGACTTTGCCTTGGCTTTTTGTACCTTTTGGTTACATTTCCACACAGTATTGTCGTTCAGAAGATGGCATTCATTTTCTTGATTAAGCCTAGTAGCTACATTAAGGCATGTACAGAAAGTTGGGAAAGTTGATTGATGTTGTTGATGATGGGTTATTTCAATGTGCATCTAAATTTATAGGTGTGGCAACTAATAAGATTTTGAGGGAGGCCTATGCTACCATGATGCCCTTTAGAGATCTTATTGTTAGGCCAAGTGGTAATGAGTAAGCCAGGCATGGCAACCTTTTTGCTCCTGAAACTGCTATATGATCTTTAAATACATATAGTAGTATGAGGCTTTGAAATCCATCTTCATTGTTTTGTTAGGTGCCGTGGAGTCAGGTCCGACTCATAGAGTCCCTCATGGGGTTTTCCATGGCTTATTGTTTTGGGATTGTTTTGGGAGTGGATTGCCACGTCCTTCTTCCATTTTTGCAGTGCTGGGAATTGAACCCCAGTCCTCAGAGAGTGTGGAGCAGCACTCTACCAACTGAGCCAAGCTCCAGCCCAAACCCAACTTAGACTGTTGTTTATTGTTTTTCTTGCACAGCTTCCTTCCTTTGTTAAATGAAACTTTTGTTCTTTTAAAGGCCATAAATATGATGTTCAAAATGGAAATGGAGTTAGGAAAGTTGGTTGTTCTTTTGGAAGGAAATGAATCCCTACCTCCTATCATATACAGAAATAAGTTAAGCATATATTTAAGAAATATACATATATATTTTAAAAACTTCTGGAAAGTATAGGATACTCTAACAAAGTTAAAAAGCCAAGTGGCAGACTATGGGATGGGGTGGGGAATAGCTTCTATGAATGTTGTAGGAGCTCTAATTGACTTCAGTTTTCCTAACTCACTGTATTAAATGATGATATTCATTTCTTTTGTAAAATACGATGTATACCGAATACTTGTGTAGCCACTAGTAGAGCATTTTTACTACTAAACCCATGTAGGTTAGCTGTACAGTGTGTGTGTGTGTGTGTGTGTGTGTGTGTGTGTGTGTGTGTGTTACTGGGGATTGGACTCAGGACCTTGTGCATGCTAGGTAAGCACTCTGCTGCAGAGCTATGTCCCAATCCCCTGATTTTAATCATATAATTTGTTTAATATTTTATTGCCTGATAAAATAGGAAAGGGGAGAGTCCTTCTTACTGAAAACTTACAAATGAAATGACATGATGTTAGGATTTGCTTGTTACATGAGAGTTGGGGATGGAGGTAGGGAGTGTGTAGATTTTAAAGAAAACAGAATTTGGCACTTATGGATAATTATCTGGGTGATGGTTACATTAGGCTCATTATAGTGAATGAAATTGAATTATTTTAGAGAGAGTTGATGAAAGCAAGTTGCTAAGGAAAATACTATCTAATTAGGTATGGATAAGGCAAGTATAAAATATTTGTGTAAAATAAACATAGAAATCTAAAAATATCCCTCACTTACATTGCATTGCAAGTGTCTCCAGTTGTCTGAAGTTTTCCCCTAATAATTCAGTTTAAATTTTTTACAATCGGTAGTTATAGAATTAAAGAAAAAGATTGTGGCCTCTTTGCCCTATATCAAAAGATTGACAAATGAGTGTACCACTGGTAAAATGAAGTGAAGGTAAAATGAAGTGTTTGTCATGCTGATTTTAAAAATAATGTTTAATCCAACTCGACTTTTTAAATTAACCAACTGTTCCAAATCACATTAGATAAAGGGGTTTCTACTGTATACTATGGGCTGGGATTTGGCTCAGCCGGAATTTGGTTGGTAGAGTGCCGCTCTGCTGTTTCTGAGGTCCTGAGTTTGATTCCCATCACCACAAAAATGGGAGAAGGACATGGCAAACCACTCCCAAGGTAATCCCAAAACAGCCATTGAAAATCCTATGAGAGTCGCTGAGTTGGACATGACTCGATGGCACCTAACAATAACAACAACTGTATACTATGCATAATATATAATGAGTTCCTACATATCAGTAAGAAAGAGATACACATTAGAAAAGCAGTGTAGGATTATGAATTGCCTTTTGCCAGAAAAGAAATAAAAATGATGAATAAAAAAGAAAAGATACTCAAATTTACCCTATTAGTTAAGGAAATGTAAACCATTGACAAAACTACATATTCACTTTTAGCAAGTGGACACTCATACACTGTGCAACTTTTTGATAAATAATATGTAAATCCTCTCATTTAAAAATGTACATATATTTTGACCCAGCAATTCTATTGGAAAACAATTCTAGGAAAATATCTGTGCACACACACACACACACACAAAGCTATGTAAGGTTTCACTGCAGTGAAACTGTTTACAACACTGAAAACTTGGCAGCAACCTAAATATCTGTCATTAGAGGAATGATTTAAATAATAGGTTGTACTGAAGAAAACCACAGAGCAATTAAAGGGGAAAAAGAAAAAAGAAAAAACCCTTCAGATAGACCTATATGAACTGGCATAGGAATTCCAGAGTATGTCAAGTGGGAGATGAGGGGGAAAGGAGTCACAGAACAGTTGTACACCATGTTTCCACTTATCTAAAAGCAAACAAACCCTTATCATGTGTATAGATAATAAATAAGGTCTGATTGATAACACACTAAGAATAGATATCTCCAAAGGAAAAGGGAATGGTGTTAAAGGCAGGCAGTATAGGGATACTTTAGACTTTTTTACCCTATAGAATTCTATAGTATATTTAATAACTTATAATCACTCCTTTGTTCGTAGTTATACAGATTAAAAATAAGAAACATTTGCACACTGGAGGATACTTAAACAGTATGATTCCATTATTATATAACAGCGCTGCTAGAAATGTAATGGCTTGTACTGAATGAGCACTTGGTGTTTTTTCTTAAATAATCTTCTGTCCCATTGTTGAAGTACTATTTGTATTTTCTGAATTTTCTACAATGAAAATGTAAAGAAGAATAAAAGCACTGTAATCCCATTCCCAGAGAAATCCACTGTTAACTTTCTGATATATATCCTTATATGTACATGTTTTGCCTGCAGCCGTAGCCCTGTGGCATCCGATCCCGTCAGATCTCAGAAGCTAAGCAGGGTCAGGCCTGGTTAGTACCTGGATGGGAGACCGCCTGGGAACATCAGATACTGTAGGCTTGGGAGAAGGACCTGGCAACCCCCTCCCAAAAATCAATCTGCCATTGAAAACCCTATGAACAGCAGAGAAGCACTGACAATAGTGTTTCACCTGTTGTATACAGGGTCGCTATGAGTCAGATACTGACTTGACGGCACCTAACAACAACAACAACATGTACATGTTTGCATGTATATATATGGACACTTACATGCACAGGTGCACACACGTGTATACCATATTTCTACAAAATTGGCTTCTTACTGTACATACTGATTTGTCACTTGCTTCCTTAAACTTGACACTGTCCTGTGAGCATCGTTCAGGACGGATGACCCTGAATAAGTGAAAAAGACATCTGGTGAGAAAAGTACATCATAACATATAAATGGAGTGTTTTATATTTAGGTAAAATAACTGGTTTCTAGGACAAACTGTAATCTTGGGAAAAATTATGGTCATCAAGGAAGTTTTAAGTTCTTGATGTTGAACCAGTTGTGTTTTGAATTTAGCTATGAATATGTTACAGTTATGTGTCACTTTATGACGGGGACATGTTCTGAGAAATATGTCAGTTGATTTCATCATTGTGCAACACCATAGATTGTACTTACGCAAATCCAGATGGTAAAGCCAACTAAGCACCTAGAGGACGTAATTGTATATGTTATGATTTCATATGACTACCAGCACAGTAGGTTTGTTTATACCAAGATCACCACAAATGTAATGTGTTGCACTATAACCTTAGTGGTGGTGGTGGTGTTAGGTGCCGTCGAGTTGTATCTGACTCATAGCAACCCTCATAGGGTTTTCAATGGCTGATTGTTCAGGGAGAGGACTGTCAACATCCTTCTCCCATTTTGGTGGTGCTAGGGATTGAACCTGGGTCCTCAGAAAGTATGGAGCAGCACTCTACCAACTGAGCAAAACCCCAGCCCACAACCTTAGTAGATGATAGGAATTTTGTGAGCTCCATTATAATCTTATGGGACCACCACCGTATATGTGGTCTGTTATCATTATGATGTGCTCAACTGTATTTAAATTTTAGTTACTAGTGATGATTTATAAGTGCAATATATTGAAATGTCATTAGGAAGCTTTTTTTATGTGAACTTTGTGTTAATGAAGATTTTAAAAATTGAACCTGGTTATTTTTCAAAGAACACCCAACTGCTGTGTCTACTTTTTGGCTAATCATGCATGGCAAAGTTTTTTACTTTATAACTTAGAAAAGTAATAATATGGGTGTCTGTAGTAACATGAATTTTTTTATTACATCCCTGTTTATGGTATGTTGTTGGGTGCTATTGAATTGGATCCAACTCATAGCGACCCTATGTACAAAACAATGAAACACTACCGTACCCTGTGCCATGCACACTATCTTTTTATGTTTGTATCCAATGTTGCAGCCACTATGTTTCTTCTCATTTTGAGTTGTGCCACATCAGCAAAAGGAGATCCTAGGGCCTTTACTCCATTCCTGTCATTAAAGTCAACTCTACTTTGATGTGGCAACTCTTCCCCAGTCGTTTCTTGAATGCCTTCCAGCTTGGGAGGCTCACTTTTCAGCAGTATATTTGACAGTGCTTCTCTACTGTTCATAGGGTTTTCAATGGCTAATTGTTTTGAGAGTGGGCTGCTGGTTCTTCTTCCTAGTCTGTTTTAGTCTGGAATCTCTGCTGAAACCTGTCCACCATGGGTGGCCCTACAGGTATCTGAAATACCCATGCCATAGCTTTCAGCATTATAGCAACATGTAAGCCCCCACAGCACAACAAGCTGACAGATATGTGGGGGTGTTTACAGTATATAGTATGTAAAATATTAGGAGAACTGTGTTGGAAGATCAAGTTTGATTTGGGCAAGTGTGTTTGCTGCTTTCTCACATGGTTTAAAGGCATTTATTAAATACATGTGCTGAAGGCCTATTATAATTTCTGGATTTATGCTGTGGGACTTGGAGGTGAAGATACTTTATTTTTGATGGTGGTGGTAGTGTTTTGGAGACAGGTTCTGTCTATGTAGCCCACAGGCTGGCTTCAACTCATGATCCTCCTGCTTCAGTCTGAGTGCTGAGTTTACAGGTGTGTGCCATCAGACCCAGCTAAAATATCTTACTTTCCCTTTAATAATTTTCCACAAATTCAGTAGGGTATTTTGTAAAAGGAGACTGGGCTTTGTGGACAATGGTGTTAATGTGAAGGATCTGTATAAGTACTCATATTTTTGCTATGGTGGCTGAAGCATCTCCTATTTTCCAAGGTAGTCTTCATCTTGGCCTTTTCAGAACTGATTTCATAGCAGGAGGATTTTTCTCTCACAAATGCTGTCACATTAGCTGACTCAACAGGGGAGTCAGAATATAGGTTCCCTATTTCTCACTTGATTAGTGAGAAGGGCATGTGACGTTAAACTATTAAAGTGGTTGAAAATGGTAATGGTGGAGTCTAGTGCTTGTTATGAGGTTAAGGCAGTGGGGAGGCATGGTAAAATACCTGTTTTGTCTTAGGTATTCTGTTTTTTTTGCCTTTAGTGTGTGCTTAAGCTATTATAATGGTATACAAAGGTAATGATAGGGTTTTGAAGGACCACTCCCTTGGGGGTACTTGAGCCATGTATAATCAAGGAAAAGCTGGAGGAATGGGCAGAACTATTGCTGCAGCAAGGATGTTGACCACTCATTGTTCTCAGAATATGTTAGCCATTTCTACTTCTCAAATGAACTGAAAGCTAAAAAGTTCCCTCAGACAGATGACAGGAACTTAGTGAATGAGCTTAAAATTTAGTCGTGGCATTGAGAAGTGAGAACCTAGACTAATACTTCATGGGGTGAATCCAAGTAAAGATGCTATGCTCCATATGACCACTGAAGATACAAATTTGAGAAGCAGCTTAAAAGAATAAATGAAAAATTATAACTTTACTGAAAGATAGAACTAGGCAGAAGTAGCTATAACACTTGTCAGGTGAATGTTTTTCAAACAAGTGGAGCAGAAAAGAGAAAAGCAGGCTTAGAATAATGATATTCCTATAGCTGGAACCACAGAAACTTTCTGAATTTGGTCAAAGGCCAATTGCAACGTTAATCTGTTGTTGTTGGTTGTTAGGTACCATCGAGTCGGTATCCAACTCGTAGCGATCGTCTGTACAACAGGGGAAACACTATTGTTAGTGCTTCTCTGCTGTTCATAGGGTTTTCAATGGCAGATTGATTTTTGGGAGGGGGTTGCCAGGTCCTTCTCCCAAGCCTACAGCTTGTGGTGTTCCCAGGCGGTCTCCCATCCGGTACTAACCAGGCCCGACCCTGCTTAGCTTCCGAGATCTGAGGGGATCGGATGGCACAAGGCTACGGCTGCAGGCAACGTTAATCTAGAATAGCGTAAAGTCTTTGGTGGAATATTGGGATGTAGAAAGTATCATATACCAAGGCAAGACCAAAAAGATTTCAGAAAGCATTGGGATCCCCTCTGTGCCCAGACAATTACTTATATGGGTAGGTTAGAATTTCTGTGAAGCACGTTGTTTCCATAACCTACAAACTAGAAAAGGCAGGGCTCAGGTGCACCTTTGGTGAATTATGCAACCTTTAATTGGGAAGCTATGCAGTGTTTATTTCCCTAAATAGAAATGTCAGCATTAACATATTTATTCAAATACAGCTACATGTTACACATTTTTAAGCAAAATGACCTCCTGAGTCTGTTATACAACTCAAAAATTTCCCTAGAAGTTTTTGGACTATTTTATACTTGGATTGTGTGTTTAGTGTCAAGTGTAAAGGCCAAGATGTTAATGTGGAAGCAGATTTTTCATTTATACACATATTTGCATTAATTTTTAACATCCTTTTGATTACCAAGACATGAAATATTAAAATGTTTATAGGAGAGTAGATTTCTTCAGGAAATATTCCCCAAAGAATTCAGGAGTTTCCTCTTATCTGTAGTTTCTCTTTCTGCAGTTTCAGTTACCTGCAGTCAACCACAATCTGGAAACATTAAATGGAAAATTCCAGAAAGAAAAAAAATTATAAGTTTTAAATAACTTTTATCATAGTTTATTGTTGTGATTGTTCTATTTTATTATAGTTATTTTACTGTACTTAATTTATAATTAAACTTTATCATAGGTATGTATGCTTAGGAAAAAACTGTATACACAGTTTGGTACTATCCACAATTTCAGGCATCTGAGGAGTGTCTTGGAATGTATCCCCCATGGTTATGGTGGGACTACTGTACTTCATTACAGGTGGTATCCCCGAGAGTACAGACTGTTTTTAGAAGATATACTTGCAAAACGAAAACCTTCATGGTGAATCCCCCACCTTCTTTTTTACTCCTATTTTAAATGGACTTCCCCAACATCCCTTTTGCTTCTCAGTCATATGTTTGCATTTCTTTTGGGACTCACTTGGTTAAAACTGAATCACTGATAATTCTCAACTGCAGGAGAACAAAATAATCAGTGGGGTTAAAGAGACACTTGAATTAGCTCTGCCCACTGTCTTGAATCCTAGCTCAGTAGGGGTATAATAGTGGAGTATAAATAGACGTAAGTGCCTCACAAAGGTTGCAGCTCTGGCCTGTGTAAGGAAAACATTCCAGTGGTGAAATAGCTCCCCAACCCATCTTATCACTGTGGTACCCTGCATTTATGCAATTGTTTGGTTACATGAAATATTTCTGTGGACTGATTGGCCTGTGATTACAGTGATAACATTTAGTAAAACGGGACATTTGTTCTTAACACAAATTTCAGATAGCTGATATTTTTTCTCAAAAAAACAAAACAAAAGGCTAACCCTAAGGAACATATTTTTTGTTTGTTTTATCCTCATAGGGATAAAGTGCTTACATATTTTGTTTCCAGTTGTCCTCAAGTGGAGAAGACTGGTGACTGCTTCTCTGCTTCACCTTTGGTTGAAGGATCGCCTTGCCCAAGGCACTGCCAACAGGAAAGAGTGGATGCTGTACTAGGGCATTACCAAAGATGAGGAGGAGTGACATTGAATTTATCAGCTGGGCACAGTGGCACATGCCTGTAATCCTAGCGACTCGGGAGGCAGAGGCAGGAGGATCGCAAGTTCGAGACCAGAGGCAGTCTGCATAATTTAGTGAGACCCTGTCTCAAAAAGTAAAACAGTGGGCTGGGGGTGCAGCTCAGTGGTACAGCACTTGCAAAGCATGCAAGTATGAGGCCCTGGGATCAACCCTTAGTACCGCAAAAAAAAAAAAAAAAAAAAAAAGAATTTATAATCTATCACCAGAGTGAACCTTGACTTTTGAAAACTAGGAATCTGAAATCCAGTTTGTACTCAAGAGACATATTTAAAAAACAGGTTGTAAGTCGGGCTTGGTGGTGCATACTTATAATCTCAGCTACTCTGGAGGTCAAGGCAGGAGGATTGTGAGTTCGAGATCAGAGGCAGCCTGTGCAACGTAGTGAGACTCTGTCTCAAAATGAAAAATAAAAAAGGGGCTAGGGGTGCATCTCAGTGGCAGAGAACTTGCGTACCATGAGGGAGGCCCTGGGTTCAACCCTCCAGCATTGCAAAAACAAACAAAAAACTAAGTTGTAGCATGTTATGTTGCTGTTGTTAGGTGCAATAGAGTCACGTCTGACACATAGTGACCCTCATAGGGTTTTCAATGGCTGATTGGTTTGGGATTGCCTCCGGAGTGGACTGCCACATCCTTCTTCCGTTTTGTGTTGCTGGGACCTCAGAGACTGAAGAGCGGCACTGTGCCAACCGAGCAAAATCCCAGCCCCCAAGTTGTAGCATATTGCTTCCTTAAGCTAAATAGTATATTGAGAAGATCTGCAATGTTTCATTTGATGATCATAAACTCCAGTGAAAATCTGCAAAATTGAATCAAAACTCTCTTGCTCTTTTTCAAGGGTGAGATGATTGATTATTATTATTTAATACTTACATTGTACACTAATGACTTTAATATGATGCAGGCAACTCATTTTGAAGTAGCTAACTTTGGTTAAAAGAATTTTTTCAACCTAGCATTGATTTCTGTAATTTTGCATCATTTCTAGCTTGTTGTTGTTGTTAGGTGCCGTCGAGTCGGTATCTGACTCATAGCGACCCTCATAGGGTTTTCAATGGCGGACTGTTTCGGGATTGCCTTGGGAGTGGATTGCCAGGCCCTTCTCCCATTTATGCGGTGCTGGGAATTGAACTCGGGACCTCAGAGACTGCAGCGCAGCGCTCTACCAACTGAGCTAAATGCTTTTGAATTATGGTGCTGGAGACAAATACTGAATATAACATGGACTGCCAAAAGAACCAACAGATCTGTCCTAGAAGAAGTGCAACCAGAGTGCTCCTTGGAAGCAAGGATA
>VMDO01031866.1:0-19601 GCA_007922755.1 Pedetes capensis
CTGGGGATGGAACCCAAGGCTTTGTACATGCTAGGTGAGTGCTTTCCTATTGAGTTACACTACCAGCCCCAAGTGTCTACTTTAAAGTTAATATTGGGATTCAGGCTTCAAAATGCCTAGCATTAAGGCACAGTAATCAGGTCACTTAAACTAAGAAAGATATTTCACTTAAAGCAATCTCCCTCCAATGATCATTTCTTTAATTGTAACTCTTCATCTTTCATTTAACCTGAGAAGCCACTGATATATGTGTAATAGTGCCATAGTGCCAAAAATGTAGTCAATTATATATATATATATATATATATATATATATATATATATATATATATATTCATGAGAATTTTCAAACCTATGGAGAGATAGAATAATGCAATGAATGCCCACCTACTAACCATGTGGATTTAGCAGTAAACATTTTTTTTTGTAGATTAAATTACTAAAATATATGTATTTGCTTCTGATATCCTCCCAGGCAGTAGATCTTTGCCTATATTATGGCAGTTTTGCTAGTGCACCCAATGTTGTTGTTGTTAGGTGTCATGGAGTGGAGTGCAACTCATAGCAACTTCCATAGGGTTTTCAAAGGCTAATTGTTTCAGGATTGCTTCAGAAGTGAATTGCCACATCCTTCTCCCATTTTTTCAGTGCTAGGGATGAAATTTGGATCTTCAGAGAGTGCAGAGCAGTATTCTACCCACTGGGCTAAACCCCAGTCCCCTTTGAGTCAACAGTAATTACCTAATGATGTCTAACAGCGAAGTCATGTTCAGATGTTTATGGTTCTCCCCAAACAGTATGTATTTATTAACCATTAGTGAAGCTTTTATCAAAAGATCAGAGATTTGAGTACTTGATACTGTTACTCAGTACCAATCAAGAACATGGACTAGCAGCTGGGTGTGGTGGTGCACATCTGTAATCCCAGAGACTCTAGAGGCAGACGCAAAAGGATTGCAAGTTTGAGGCCAGAGGCAGCCTGTGGAACTTAGCAAGACCCTGTCTCAAGATAAAAAAAAAATTGAAATAAGGTGGCTGGGGGTGCAATTCAGTGACAGAGCACTTGCGAAGTATGTGTGAGGCCCTGGATTCAGCCACCCACCCCACTACCACAACAAAAAATATGGGTTAGCAAAAGAGCAGAACTTAAGCTAGCAAAATGTTTAGTAATTACTCATTTGGAAACACTTCTTCCTCAAGCTATACTTAACCTTCTGAGAGAGTGATGGATATACTAGGATCAGCGTGACCTGGCCACCTTGAAGCTCAAATGCCATCAGAACCCCTCTGGCTGTGTTACAGAAGAGGAGGTCCCTTAAGAGAGGCCTCTAGACAGTAGGAAATGGATAGTCAGTTGTTTATTCCAGCACCATTTTTCCGTAATGCCTTGAAATATTACCACAGAACTATAAAAATACTAAAGTCTCCATGGGTGTGGGTTGCACATGCCTGTAATCCCACTGACTCTGAAGGTAGTGGCAAGAGGGTCACAAGTTCAAGGGGAGCCTGTGCAACTGTGAACCTGATTTAAAAAAATACAAAATGAGCTGTAGGGGCAGCCTAGTGGTAGAGCACTTGCAAAGTATATGCAAGGCCTTGGGTTCAACCAAGTACTGAAAAAAAAATCCTAAAAGTAAACAAATGAACTTATTTTTATTAACTTAATGAGAGTAAGTAAAATAAATAACATTAAAAAGTAAATAAAGACTTGGAGAAAATATTTGCCCCATAGAAAAGATTAAAAACATGAGTTCCTTAAAATACTGACCATATCCACAAATCAGTAAGATACAAATTATAGAGTAGGGAAAGGATATGGAGAGAAATTTAAAAACGAAATAGAAATGTTATCAACTACTGGGCATGGTGGTACATGCCTATAATCCCAGCACTCGGAAAGCTGAGGCAGAAGGATGCTGAGTTTGAAGCCGGAGGCAGCGTGTACAACATAGTTAGACTCTGACTCAAAATAAAAAAGGAGCTAGGGGTGCAACTTAGTGGTAGAGTGCTTGCCTAGCATGTGCAGGGCCCTGGGTTCAGTCTTCTGGTACTGCAAAACTGAACCCAAACAAACAAAAGAAACCAACCAAACAAAAAATAACCCAAAATATAAATCTTACCAACTTTTTGACTCAGAGTGTATCCTTCTTATTCTTAGAGTAAAGGAACTGAAAGACAAAACTGCATTTATTGAGCCATGAAAGAAGGTTTATTTTTTGCTGCAGAATAGGAGAAACCAGGAGACAGGACCAACAAATCAGCCTTCAACCCCTGGAGGTTGAGGAGTCATAGATACAGGATAAAATTAATGAGGGGGAAATAGACTGATAAAGGGGAAGCATATTCATGTCTTTTCTGTGAATGGGTGGAGATTTTCCAGGAAATTGAGTGCCATATCTTTTTGTGTCTATGGTTCTTTCTGTTCATCATCATGGGGATTGTTGGCTGTCATGACACTGGGGTGGTATCACTTAGCATGCAAATGCGATTATGACTACCTTAGAGGTTGTCTGGGGTCGCTCTGGCAGCCATCTTAGGTCCCACCAGTTTTGGCTAGCCCACCTGGAGAGGGACTTATGGCATGCAGGCATCCTGTCTTCAAAGACAAATAAGATGAGGGCAGGGTAGAAATTCAGCTAGGTCTCACAAGCAGTGCACTGGGTTACAGGAACAGCTTATCATATGAGAAGATGAATAAAGAAATGAAAATTTTAAAATAAGTGAAATATGTCTTTGTTCACCTGATTGGAATGAATCACAAAAGCAGATAGTGTGTCATGCTGGTGAACATGCAGGACAAAGGCACTCTCATCCTCTGTTAGTGATCTTGGGAGTTATTGCAAATTTTAGAGGCAATTTGGCATCTGTTGTTCCTAATTTCTGTCCTCCTCCTTACCTCATAGGCTTCTTATTCAGACTACCTGTTTGGACTTCATTTCCTAATTTTATATCTGCTTCCTTCTAGATGGTAGTATTCATGATTCTCATTTCCTCATCTGGCCCTGGTAGCCCGACCTTGACCTTGTAGCCCAACCTTGACTCCTGGGTTCTGTGAAGGGTCACTACTGCAAGTCATTGCAACATCTGAGTTTAACTCAATTGCACACCTGAGAGCTTTGGAACAATATGCAATTTCAAGTCACCGCCATGTTGCCTTGCTGACTATACTCATGTGACAAGACCAACATTTGGGTTACCTGCTTCTACCCTTGTTCTTCTGCCTGTTGTTCCCACTGCAGTCATCGTTCATGTGCATATATTGTTAAACAGAAACTGTTTAGCCATTTCTATTTGTCTTGTGCATTTTATCCTTCAGTTATTAAGTCTGACAAATTAATGTTGTGTGCCGCTCAGTTATATAAAACTCTCAATCATTGTAAATTTGCATAAATTTGGATAAGAGTGACTTTCAAGCAAAAGAACAAGAAAATCGATGATAGAAACACAAGAAGAGTGAAGAGAGCAAGGACAATATTGTTGAGAGCAAACAAAATGAGCATTTCAAAATGCTTGATATTGGTGAAAGCAAGAACTCTGTAAGGCATTTTTGGTTTTTCTGAATCTCCAATTTGTGCAATGAAGAACAATGAGAAAGCTGTTAGGGCCAGTGCATTGAGGTGTACACCAAAATCACTGGGGAAATCACATTTAACTCAAAATGCCAAAATAGAGAAAATGGAAATATATTTGCACTTGTAGCTTCTAAAACAGAGAAGGCTGAGTAGCCTTTTTCCATTTGTATAATACACTGGTAAATATCACAAAAAATGCAAATGTAACATTCTATCTGGATGAAAATTTAGAACTCTTATTGCAAATAATGGGTGGTTGAATGGGCTTAATAAACATTATGACCTGTATGGAAAGGAGTGGCTGGTAGAGGAAGCAGGTCATGAAGCTGCTGAAGAGTATACTGGTTCACTGAAGAGACTGATTCAGGAGATGGCTATCTACCTGAACTGGTCTTCAATGTTGATCAAATATTCCTGTTCTGGAAGCACATGCCAACTTGCCATCTATTGCAAAGGATGCAGAAAGGAACAGAGGCTTCAAGTCTGGAAAAGATAAACTCAAAGTTCTGCCTCATTCCAGTGCTTCTGGTGACTTCCTTATTAAACTCAGGTTACTTCACAAATTCTCATGCGAGAGTGCCTGAAATACTTTTATGTCTACATGAAGGAATACCATAAAATATGGATCACTGAGAATCTCTTTTTCAACTGGTTTTTGAAGTATTTTCTTCCTGAATTAAGCAATATTTAAATGAAAGTGATTTTGAGTTGGAAGCTCTGCTGATTCTGGACACTGCTTCTGTTGATAAAAGTGTGATAGTAAATACTTACCCTTGTCTTCAAATAGCCTCCATGCACCCCAAGAGCAACTGTACTCCTTTAAACCCTTCATTACATCTGCTAAAAGTCTTCATAATTTTCTAGACTCTGCTTCATGAAAGTAGCTTGGCAAAATGTCTCCATTTGTAATGGTTTAACAATACCAGAAGTGAGAGAAATGAAAAAAAACCTTAATGGAACTTAGCAGAAATTCTAGAATGAGAGTGTAACTGATTCTTAAGGTCTCATTCCAGTGGCAGAAGAAATTAAAAATGTAGCATCTGCAAAGCATTTGGGTGGTAGAGGGTTTGAAGAGATTGAGTTAAGTGACATTGCAGAACTGCTAGACTTTCACCCTGAAAAGTTAGTTTAGAAATATTTTAAAGATGTGATCACATGAAATGTTGATAGAAGAGGCCACCATAGGTTAATAACCAGAACTCAAAGAATGTTGGAGTGCCTATTCCAAAAATCAAATTGTCATGATAAATCAGAAGGAAGAGATCCTTCAGTAGAATAAATATTGACCTGCAGGAAAGGCTTAAATTATTATATACAACCCTATAAAGCAGTAATAAGAACTTTTCAAAGAAAATTCAATAAGTCTTTTCTCTGTGCTTACTTAACAGGAGAGAGGAATCTGGACCATCTACTATGCTGTTCAAACCTCTTCTGCAAACATTGCTGCAAACAGATAGTTGAATCTTGGGTTTCAGACTCTGATGACACTGGTGTGGCGATCCATGTGCTGGCAGATGACAGTGGAGTAGAAGACTGAGCTGACTTCTCTGCAGAAAAAACATCCAGCTTTCTCTATTCTTTCCTGATCACTACTGTCATGATGAGTATTTCATTGGTGCATTATCATCCTCATATTGTGGTCAGAAACAAAGAGAAATTAATTGCCCTATAACCATCATTGCTAGTGTAAGATTTGTAAATATTTTTGAGATTCACTTCAATGTTTTTAGTGCACAAACTAGTTGTCTTGGGCTTTCACAATACTCCCTTCTCTGCCTCATTTTTCCCCATGACAGGTCTTTAATTCCTTCAGCTATGAGGGTTTCAGGAACTCATTTCTAAAACCTAGGGAGGGGGCCACTATATTTGATTGGATGATTTGGTTTTGTCATCTTGATCCTGAAATTTATTTTAGTAGTTCTGAATAACGTACTCTCTTACTAGGGACCAGCTTGTTGTTGTTGTTGTTAGGTGCCATCGAGTCGGTATCCAACTCATAGCGACCCTCATAGGGTTTTCAATGGCTGACTGTTTCAGGATTGCCTTGGGAGTGGATTGCCAGGCCCTTCTCCCATTTTTGCGGTGCTGGGAATTGAATTCAGGACCTCAGAGACTGCAGCGCAGCGCTCTACCAACTGAGCTAAATCCCAGCCCTCAGGGACCACCTTAGTATAAGTTAATTTGTTTTGTAGCAAATTATATAAGTTTACTATTGGCCCACTGGTCCTGAAAGGCAGTACATTTATGATGAATCCAGAATTTACATTGGTCCTTAATCAAGGGTGAATTCATTCTCAGATTGGCCTTTTTATTTCCTTCATAATCTCATTTATTCTCTTCATTTCATTCAGTTATTTTACAAAAGTTATTGTTTGAGTTTTGGATATGCGGGATTTTCCATGCAGATTTAACAAAGAGAAATAAATCACAAAGCCAGAGTTATGAAGCTCATACCTTATTATGAGAATCTTGGCAAAGATGTGTGATGAACCTGCCTGTTCTTTTATCTATTTATGCACATTCTTACCTGATGTCCATTTTGAGCTCAGGTGGACAGTTAGTTATTGTGGGGAGCAGAGAGACAGGAAGTCTGAATAACACTATTGTTTCTTCTGTCTTAACTGCTACTTGGGCTGGAATTGCAGTGCTGGGACCAGAACTGCAAGTAATTATGATGCACAAAAAAACCTGAATAGAGAAAGGAAGAAAGATAACTCTTTGACATGAAGTTACCAAAAAGAGACCTTATACAGCTTAAAAAAGCATAAAGGCAATGTGGAATGATGAAATTTATGTACAGTAATGAAACAAATTCCGCCTTTGAGCAAGAAAGACAGGAGAGAGTCAATTAAGTCTCACAGAAATATGAGAGAAACCCACTTGAGATTAGGAATGAGGGAATCCAGTAATTTCCCCTCTTTGGAGGTCTCAATGGTAGGGCACCTATGTCTGAGTTTAAAACCCATTGGGGGGGCGATGGATTTAGTGACCTTACAGTTCCAGATGACCTTATGCTCTTACTCTAGGCCATAGTTGTTCTCAGCACTGAATGTATGTCAGAGTAATAATGGGGAGCTTTGAAAAATATGAATTTCTGGGACCTGCCCCAGACTTGCTGACTTGCTGATGAGACCAGCATCTGTATACATTGGTAGTTTCTCAAGTGATTCTTTCTACAGACATCACTACAAACTACTGCTCTAAGACTAAACAAAATTAAGATGGAAAGTACAAGACAAATGGTATTGAGCCCAGGAACTAGGAAACTTTAATTTGAAGTTTTTTGTTCTGCTGCTAGGTGAGCAGATAGTCTTATTTAAGTCACCCACCTCCTTCCTTCTCTTTCCTTCTCTATTAAATGAGAGGATAGGATCACTTGTTCTCCAAGGTCCTTCTAGCCCTGGCATTGTTCCCTTGAGAGAACGGTCCATCAGCCTCACTGGTTTACTTTGGAGTAACTAAGCCCTTTTATAGAGACCAACATAAACAGCAAGATTGCATTGTAATTGTGTCATTTAAAAAATTGTGCTTGTGATTCAAGTTTCATCTCATTTTAAGTAACTTCCAGAAAAGAAAGTTAGGCATAGATGCCATCGAATAAAAAGTAAACATACCCTCAAATGCAGGGTTAGGGAAAATACAGTGTAGATGTAAGTAATGCATAGATAATTGTGTTTGAAATAATTTTTTTAACATTTTGGATATTACTTCCACAAGCCTAAGTGGAGAAGTCTATATAGCTAGTGGGTGATGTGCTTATTCTTACCATGTGTAGAGATAAATATTTTTTAAGTCAATGAAATTTTTCACCACTATAATCAGTGGTTCCATATGCCTTTAAAGAATGAGCTTTTACTGATAATTTTGCCATTCATTGAGATTATTGCCTTGGCTATTGTTTCTCTTAATTCGAGCAGACTAGAGAAATAAAATTTTAAATTTAATTGCATCAACCAGGGGCACTTGACATAAAATAATAATAAAATGAGAAATTAACCAATTTGTGATTTAAGTTGTTGTAGGGATGCTTAGACTTTGGTTTGGTTGAAGGAAACATTTGTCTAGGGCACAGATCATTTGAGGTAAAATATTGGGATAAACAATTTTTTGTTTAGGACAATATCCAATAAAAATAATCTAAGTTTCTCTGATGAGGGTAAATGATAGAACATTTTAATGTGGTCTTAACAAGTCAGAAGACCTCATAAGAGGATATGAAAGTTTAGTGTAGGCTAAATGGCAGAAATAGAATTTAATGACAACACTGTCATGCAAATGGGTGTTGTTATTCTTTAAGAATAGTCCCCGAAATTGAATCACTGAAATTTTTGGGGGGGCTGAGGTATATAGCTCAGTTGGTAGAGTGCTGCTCTTCACTCTCTAAGGACCCAGGTTTGATCCTCATCACCACAAAACTGGGAGAAAGATGTGACAATCCACTCCCACAGGAATCCGGTGAAAACCCTATGAGGGTTGCTAGGAGTTGGCCTCAACTCGAAGGCACCTAACAACAAAAACATGCACAGTTTAAGTGGAGAGAACCTTTTTATTTTCACATGGTTTGGATAGGTTCTTGAGCTCAATATTAAGAAGCACACGGAAATATCCTTTATTGTTGTTGTTAGGTGCCGTCATAGGGTTTTCAATGGCTGACTGTTTTCAGGATTGCCTTGGGAGTGGATTGCCAGGCCTTTCTCCCATTTTTGTGGTGCTGGGAATTGAACTTGGGACCTCAGAGACTGCAGTGCAGTGCTCTACCCACTGAGCTAAATCCCAGCCCAATATCCTTTATGTTGTTGTTGTTGTTAGGTGCCGTCGAGTTGGTATCCGACTCATAGTGACCCTATGTACAACAGGGGAAACACTATTGTCAGTGCTTCTCTGATGTTCATAGGGTTTTCAATGGCAGGTTGAATTTTGGGAGGGGGTTGCCAGGTCCTTCTCCCAAGCCTACAGCTTCTGGTGTTCCCAGGCAGTCTCCCATCCAGGTACTAACAAGGCCCGACCCTGCTTAGTTTCCGAGATCTGACAGGATCGGATGCCACAGGGCTACCGCTGCAGGCAATATCCTTTATAGGCATATTTAAACACTATGTTGAAAAGAACAAAGAAGAAAAAGGAAGGTGGGGAGAAAGGGCAGCCCAGGCTGCTGAAATGTGGAGAAAAGATTAGAAAACTGGCATTATATTTAAGAAGATCTTCTGCTTAAAATCTTTTTAAGTTCAAAATGCAGTAAAAACTCCTCAAATTACACATTTCAGGTTTCATAGCTGCTACCACCTGAATACTAACATAGGATTTCAACAGTATGTATAGCCTGAGAGCTTGTGTGAATAATCTTTGTGACCTGAAATACATCGGTCACTGAACTTTACATAGTATTATTATCTTTTAATGGTTGATGTCAGTGTGTTAAGAAATAATATCTGCTGTGAAAGGAATGCATATATTTTGAAGAACCATACAGACAGAAAATATATGAAAGAATAAATAATATATTCATTAGCATGAATAACTAATATTGAGAAATTAAATATGAATCTAGTATACATGAGATATTATACTTCATCCTTCTTGCATTGCTAATTAGACTATCATTGTAAGCACCTAGAGTTGGTTCTTCACTACTTGGCAGTGGCATGATGGGTATCATAAAGAGAAGGCTGTAGGACTTAGAGTGATGGCTTTAACATTGACTTTCTGTCTGCTCTAGGTTGAGAATTCCCTTTCTTTTGCTGATTGGTGCTTAGTCCTGGCAGTATAATCCCTGGTTTATTGGGGTGTGACAAGTCAGCACAGAGCCTATGACTTGAAATCAGACAGACCTGCTTCCAAATTCTGCCCCTGCAAATTAACAGCTATGTGACTATGGAGATGCTTCTTAACCACCGAGGGCTTCATTTTCTAATCTGTAAAACGGGGTGAAAAATACCTGCATTTGATGATGACAATGAGATTATATGAAATGTTTAGCACAGTGCCTGGTACATAGTAAGCTCAATAAATCATTGCTATTATTATTATTATAATGACATAAATATTATAATGACATAAATAACTAGTACACAATGACAATATAATAATTAACTCCTGTCTTGGCAAAATTTTAATGTTTAATTTTCCTCAAATAACATATATGTCATTGTTTTAAGAAAAGGAATAAGAAATGAATTTTAATATTTTTCTTGTTTGCTAACGAGGGACACCTGAAACAATTCCTCTGTTCCTAAGTAACTCCTTGGCCCACAGTGATTTCTTATACTGTATTTATAATGTGGTTATCATTGCATGGTATTTATATGGTAATTAGAGGTAATGGCTTTTTGACATGAGTGTATTCATATTCTCTAGAAAATAATCCATCCCCTTGGTTCTATTTTGAAGATAATTAAACCACCACCCTGACTTAGAGAGTAAAGAAAAAGCTATATAGAAACTACTTTGCTTGATCACCAAGTTTTTAGCTTACTTGCCTTTGAGAGAATGGTGTATGTCTAACTAATCTTATTAGACAAGGATGATTCCTTATAACTAGCTTCTAAACTGCTTTGTATTTTGTATATTTGGGTAGCATTCAAGAATTTTGAAGTAGTGCTATTCAGAATGCTGGATGTTCATCATGATTCTGATGCTGTGCTGCTGAGTGGCAGAATTATCACTGTCTTAATTCAAACCCCTGCCCCTACCTACCACTATTACTGCAGTGGCCTCACATCCCAACCTGTTAAGTGTTTTAACAGGGAGTATTTGGTGTTCTAGTATACACATCTAATAGTCTTTGCTTAGCACCTTGTTGCACGACTAATTTCCTTGTGTATGGTTCTGATCCACACATTTCCTTGTTCAGAAATTTTCAATGGCTGCCCATTGTCTATATAATCTACTGCTTTATCTTTAGGTCATGGGCTAATCCCAGTGTACCATACCAGTTTTGTCTGTGTGTTTTCTCTTTCATGTAATACAAGTGATAGCCCCTGTCTTCCTCAGTTGTATGTAAATTTAAGGGCCTTTGGCCCTTATTAGCATCCCAATATTAGCTCAACTCTGAATCCTTAAGCTTGTTACTTAAGCTATGATGGATAAGATCAGAAATTTACATATATTACCTGAAACCAAGAGTGCTGGGATGAGCCTACCAAACTATACTCTTTTTTGTCCCTCTTCCATGTATGGATCTATAAAGGTAGGTTTCTTGTCCAGTTTTCTTCTTAAGCCTCTATCCTATTAAATCAGGACATCTCTGACCCTCAGCTCCCTTGGTTGGGGCCCTGAATAACTTTGGCTTTGAATAACCAGGCTTCCTGTATGGGCACCTGAAACAATTGCCTAGATCTGAACTTCATTCTTAGGTTCTTGACAGCTCCATCCCCTGAGTATCATCATATACTATGGTATCTTTATTTACCATTGGGTTTCAAAGTGTTCTATCTGTTCTCTTGCATATGAATGCCAGCCTGGGATGTACTTAAGTTTGAATACTCTAGATTTATCATCTAGAGCTGGGCTTCTCAAACCAAGGCCTTTTGGTCAAATCCAACTCAACTCTTTTCTTAAAATGAAGTGTTATTGCAATAGCCATCCCCACTCATTTACTTACTATCTATGGATGTACTACAACAGCAAAGTGGAGTAGTTGCAACAGAGATGACATGGCCTGCAAAGCCTTAAATATTTACAATCAGATTCTTTTCAGAAAATATTTTTGAACCTAGACCTAGAAACAAGTAGTTCCCTTAGCCTAGATACTGCTTGTTATTTGATAATTCCCTATTTCTGTTTTGTCAACCCAAAGAGGCTCAGAAGGTCAATTCATTGAGACTGGGAACATAGTCTCTAATCCATTCAAACCACTTGTTGTTACTTGAATTTTCCCTTTCTCTTCTTTGTTACCTTCTTAAAATGTCTTTTTCTCTGTTTTGCTTTTATAGTCATAAATAGTAGTCTTAATGCCATATCTAGGCCCTAATGTACAAGTCATTCACCACTTTCTATATCTCTAAGCATCTATAAGATTCAAATATCTATAAGATTAGGCCTTTCCACTCTTCAGTGTCTCTAAGGTCTTCTGGGCTGGGATTTAGCTCAGTGGGTAGAGCGCTGCGCTGCAGTCTCTGAGGCCCCGAGTTCAATTCCCAGCACTGCAAAAATGGGAGAAGGGCCTGGCAATCCACTCCCAAGGCATTCCTGAAGCACTCAGCCATTGAAAACCCTATGAGGGTCGCTATGAGTCAGATACCGACTCGATGGCACCTAACAACAACAACAACAACAAGGTCTTCTAAATCCCCTAGCTTCATAATATCTCCAATTGCCAGATCTTTCCCATATCAAAGCATGTCTTCCGGTGTCTTGCCTGCAGCATCTTCAGTGCCTGTCATGCCAATATTAGTATCTTTAGAAGTAAAAGTCTTCCATATTACCATCAATATTTAAGGTCAGATCTTGTCTTTCAGAGTCTGGAATTCAAACTTCTACATCTTCTATGACTCCAACCCTCAATATTTCCTATATGCAGGAGTTCTAGAGTCTATGCTTTCCATAGTGTCCAAGTCTGTCTTTTCCAATATCTTCTAGTGCTTACATCATTCAGTTCCCATGTCTTTTAATGTCTCCCAAATCCTGGTTTTACAGTGTCTTTTGTTTGCTAGTTCCTTCAATGCCCAAGTCTTTCAGTATCTCTACCAACTTTGTCTTCCAACAGTAAGATATTCTAATATTCCCAATGTATGAATGACTAGGTCTCTAACCATCTAGATCTTTTAATATTTATGTCACCTAATATCCAAGGTGGCCAGCATCCTTGACTTTGAGCATCATTTAAACTTAATTCTTCTAAATTTTATGCCTTTTGACAGGAATATATCAACATCCAGGTTTTCCACTGTCTCCCAGGATCTAGGGTTTCTGAGTTTATGATTTCTAAATGTCTGGGTCCTCTATAGTCCATATCCACCATTGTTTAGGGGTTCTAAGGTACAGGAGTTACAAAGTCTCTAATATCCATGACTTCATTATTTGGCTTCTAATACCCAATATCCCAATGTTGAGGGGCTCCAAAATCTCCAATGTCCAAGTAACCAAAGTCTCAGAAATCCAAGGCTTCCAATATCTCCATCATCCTGTGCTTCCAATGTTTCCAATGTCCAGGGTTTCCAGTGGCGCCAGAGTCAAGGTCTTCCGACATCGCCAGGTCTTCCAGCAAGTTCAAGTCTTCCAACAACCTCAAGGTCTTCCAAAAAATCCAGGTCTTCCAGAAAATCCATGTCTTCCAGACAATCCACATCTTCCGGACAATCTACATCTTCCAACGACCTCCAAGTCTTCCAGTAAATCCAGTCTTCCAGCAATGATAGGTCTTCCACAAGATCCAGACCTTCCAGGAAAATCCACGTCTTCCAGAAAATGCACGTCTTCCAATAATCTGAAGGTCTTCCAACAATTTGAAGGTCTTCCAGCCAATCAATGTCTTCCAGAAAAATCTGTGTCTTCCATCAAATCCAAGTCTTCCAATCAATCCTGTTCTTCCAGAGAAATCCCAAGTCTTCCAATTGATCAATGTCTTCCAGAAAGAAATGCAAGTCTTCCAGAGAAATCTATGTCTTCCACCAATTCTACATCTTCCAGTCAGTCCATGTCTTCCAGAAAAATCCAGATCTTCCACCAATTCAAGTCTTCCAGTCAACTCCAAATGTCTTCCACTAAATCCAGGTCTTCCAATAAAGCCACGTCTTCCAGAAAAGTCATGCCTTCCAATAACCTCCACGTCTTCCAGCCAATATATGTCTTCCCGAAGATCCACATCTTCCAGAAAAATCTGTCTTCCAGTAACCTCTCAGTCTTCCAGCAAATCCATGTCTTCCAAACAATCCAGGTCTTCCGGACAATTCGGGTCTTCCTGAAAATCCATGTCTTCAAAAAAAGCCATGTCTTCCAGAAAATCCATGTCTTCCAGAAAATCCATGTCTTCCAATGACCTCCAGATCTTCCAGCCTATCTGTGTCTTCCAGAAAATCTTCATCTTCCATCAAATCCATAGCTTCCGGAAAAATCTATTTCTTCCAACAAATCTGTGTCTTCCAGGAATTTCATGTCTTCCAGCAAATCCAGGTCTTCCAACAAAGCCATGTCTTCCATCAAATTCAAGTCTTCCAGCTTACCTACGTCTTCCAACAAAGCTGTGTCTTCCAGAAAATTCATGTCTTCCAACAAAGCCATGCCTTCCAGAAAATCCACGTCTTCCAACAAGTCTGTCTTCCTATACCTCCAGGTCTTCCAGCATCTCCAGGGCTTCCAGCATCTGCTCGTCTTCCAACATCTGCCTGTCTTCCAGCATCTTCACGTCTTCCAATATCTTCAGGTCTTCCTACAACTACCCAGTCTTCCATTAGCGGGCTCAATATCCACGTCTTCCAATGTCTCCACTGTATTGGTCTTCTGACATTCAGGTTTTCCAGTGTCTGCAATATCCAGGTATTCTAATATGTTTTATAGTCCCTTTCTTCCAATCTTTCCCTAGGTCAGGGCCTTTTCAAATCTAGTCTTCCCCTGTCCAAGCCTTCTTATGTTCAGATCTTTCCACAGACAGATCTCCCAAACTCAAGGGTTTCTGCTTCTAGTAGAATTTGCTTCAAAAATATTTAATAGGGCATTCCTTCTTACAGCCCAAATTTTGTGGATCAACAGTAGTGCAGTTTGTGTTTTTTACTATTAGGAAATGTGTATTTATTCTTTACAACTTCTTAAGGTAATGCTCAGATAAAAAGCTTTTGCAAATTTGCTGCAGTAAATTTTACTACTTTGCTAATGCTTATAGTTTTTATAGTCAACTCTGCTGAAGTGCAAGTGAAATTTTTATCTCAATGAGAAAAGTTCATGTTTAGAGACTGTAATTTTAGATGAAGCTAACATAGAGTGTATTTTTCAATCTTTAATAAAATTTTATTTGTTTGATCTTATGTAAAATAATAATAATAATAATAATAATAATACATAGCATTTGCTGCATCCAGGCACTGTTCTAAGGTCCTTCCATGCATTAATTCATTTAATTTTCACAATAACCCATTGAGGTATATATTGTTATTATCCCCGTTTTACAGATGAGGAAACTGACACATACAGGTGAAGTAACTTGTCCAAAAGACACAAGTAGTAAATTAAAGAGCTTGGATTAGAACCCAAGTTGGCTGTTCCCAGAGTCCATGATCCTAACTAGTGTGGTATAATATCTGCTGTTGAAAATCAAAATGAGAATTATGGGGTTTAAAGCTTGATTATTCCCACATTAAATGTAGGCTATTATAAAATTTTATATACAAATGGTCTTGCTTTATCCCATCACTATCAAAACCTGTTTGTATTAACAGCTTCATTCCTGAAACAGCTACTACCATTCCTTGCTCATGTATGTGGAAGTAGGTGCAAACATTTCTGATACCATTTTTAGTTTTGATAGAAAAAATACAATGGAGTACTGACTTCAAGTGTCCTTTACTTTAGAATCATATTCATAGCTTCATGCTTTGAGTACTAGTGCTTAGAACTTGATTTTCACATCTAGTTTAATCCCTTATTATTGACCATTCTCCAGTTGGAACCTTACTATCTAGACCACTTACCATTAGTTTGTTTCTGACCTCCAGGATCTACCTGCTTCTTCAAATATCACTGACTTCCTGTGCTCCTGACCACTGCCTTGTATCCAACTAAGGGTAACTGCAACTCCTTAAATCCCAGCATGTTGACCTAGAGAACTAACTGCTTGGTTCTCCAAGTCTCAGCTCTCATCAGGCACTTCCAGCAATATTACTACCCATGCCTCTGGCTGGTATGAACAACATGAAAGCCACATAATGAAATTATAGTTAGGCAAGTAATCACTAACAATTTGGAATCATCTACATAGTAATAAAAAGGAACAATAATAATAATAATACTTGAAATAGCAATATCTTCTGAATTACAGTTTGCAGAGTACTGTCACTTCATTTATTCATCCATCCATCCATTCAACAAATATTTATTGAACACCAACTATGTGCCAGGCATATTTTAATGGAGCTTAAAACCATCTGGGAGGGTTACAGAAAATATCCAAATAATTGACTAATTCTTTATCAGTTGTGGTAAGGCTGTAAAGGAAAAGTAAGTACGAGATGCTGGGAGAGTTTGGAAACTCAAGGAAAGTGCTCCCAAGGAAGTAACATTCATGGTGACTCTTAAGGATCTAGTTTCTCATTTGGCTCTCATGGTAAGCTTCTGACTTAGATAAGATGGAGGTTTTTATATCAGTTCTACCTAAGCAGAGTAATGACCCTAAGTAAGGGACACAGGTGTTGTTCAGACCTCTTTCCTCCCCCAATGCTCTATTCTGCCTTAATCAAATATTTGTACTTTGTAACTTAGTATTTTCACGTTGAATCTATCCATGGAAATTATTTAAAATGTGGCTAATTAATGCACAAAGCTGTTCACATATTTATTTGGTATAGTGGAAAACAGAAAAACCTAAGAGTGTAGCTTTAAGGGAATGATAAGGTAAATGTGCTATTTACATATATTCTGCTATTAAAATATAGGTTGTGCATCATATAATGTTAAGTGGAAAATCAGCAAACAAGATGAAATAAAGTGTGGATGCAACTATTTGAAAATATATAATCAGAGACAGATCACTAGAAGTAAACACATTGGAGATTGTAAACTAATTATCACTGGGTGAACAGGATTATGTGTGATTTTGTTTTCTTTATATTCTTATTGTTTCTTCCCAGAAATTCTTACAACATGATGATATCTTGTGTTCAGGAAAAGTTTTTAAATAATTGTGCACAAAATTCACTGTTATTCATCTTTTCATTGCACATGTATTCAGGTTTTAGTGTTGAAAACAATTAAAAATATAAATAAGCAAAGTGAAAAAAATAAAACCTCAATCTCAATACCCAGAGATAATCACTGTAAAAATTTGGTCTATGTTCTTCTAGATTCTTTCACAAGTATGTTTAGAGTCTTTTACCAAATGGAATGATTCTACCACTTATTTCTTTCACATAATAAATTGTTGAGTACCTTTCTATGCCAGTAAATGTGCATCCATGTTATAATTTTAACATGTAACTTATTAAGGCTATCTCTTATTAGTGGACTTAAAGTTCCTTCCAAGTTTTTTGTGTTATAAAAACTTGCTGTGATGAGCACATGTGATGTGTAAGTTATGCAGAACTCAAACTGTCATCCTACATAGTAATCCAGTAAATACTTTGTAAATTTGATCAGTTATTAGTTAGGATAAATAACTGAAAGGAGAGTTACTGAGTCAAAGAGCTGTTGATGTTAGGTGCTGTCGAGTCAGGTCCAACTCACAGTGACCCTATGTACAGTAAGAGGAAACACTCTCCAACACTGTGCAATGCCCAACACTATGTCAGTGCTTCTTTGCTCTTTGTAGGGTTTTCAATAGCTGATTGTTTTGGGGAGTGGGTTGCCAGATCTTTCTCCCAAGCCTATAGCACAAGGTATGCCCAGATGGTCTCCCATTCAAGTAATAACCAGGCTGGACCCTGCTTAGCTTCTGAGATGTGATGGGATTGGATGCCAAGGTAGCACAACTATAGATGAGCCAAAGAGAATGTGCAGCATAATGCTTATCAAAAAAAATTATAGCCAACCCAGATGTCCAACAATTGGTGGTAGTTAAAAAATATACTGTGAATTATATGATGGGATACTCTCCAGCCAACTTAAAGTATCATCAGTGAGCAAAACAGGTCACATGAAGTTGTTGTTAGGGGCCATCAAGTCGGGTCCGACTCATAGAGAACCTATGTACAACAGAAGGAAACACTCCCTGACACCGTGCCATGCCCATCACTAAGTCAGTACTTCTCTGCTATTCATAAGGTTTTCAATGGCTGGTTGTTTCTAGATCATTTTGGGAGTGAGCTGCCTGGTCCTTCTCCCAAGCCTATAGGATCTGGTGTTCCCAGGCGGTCTCCCATCCAAGTACTAATGAGACCCAACCTTGCTTCGCTTCCAAGATTTTAGGAGATTGGATGCCATGGATACGGCTATAAGAATGCACAATCTAAGGATTATTAATCTAATTCTGTGCACTGTTATCATTTCTGGAGGTGGAGGAAATACATTTGAGTTTTATTATTTTGGCAGTTCATTTTCTAAAGTTTCTATTTTGAACATGTATTATTTTTAAAGTGAAAAAAATATCAGTTTAAACAGCCAGCTGCTGTGGCACTTGCCTGTAATTCCAGCATTCAGGAAACCGCAGTAGGAGGATCGCAAGTTTGAGGCCAGCCCGAGCTACATACTGAGAGCCTGTCTCAAAAACAAATCAATTTAAACATAATGTGTTTTTAATAATGTAGCAAAACACAATATCTTATTCAAAAACAAGCCTAGCATTACGCAGAGATCTAAGATATATTTAAAATACTTAGCAGGGACTGAAAGTGTTGACATGTTAACAATAATTACCTCTGTGTAATGAGATTTCAACTTGCTTTTTTTTTCTGTTCCCATACATACACATAGGGAAATGTACACTAAAAAAAATTCCTAATCCTGCAACTCAGAGGTAGCCAGGTTGTTTGTACCTTTCTAGTACTTTTTATGTTAATGGGCATGTGTTCTTTTGTGTTTTACAAAATGAAATCATCCTACCTGTATTATTCTACAACTTGATTTTCCTATTAAATAGTAATTTTTAAAAACAGCTACAGGAGCCAGGTGTGGTGGTGCACACCTGTAATCCCAGTGACTCAGAGGTTGAAGAAGGAGGATCACAGGTTTGAGGCCTGAGGTATCCTGTGTAACTTAGAGTGGCCCTGTCTCGAAATAAAAAGTAAAAATATGGGTTAGAAGTACAGTTCAGTAATAGAGCCCTTGCAAAGAATGCATGAGGCAGTGGGTTCAACCCACCAGTACCGCAAAAAAACAAAAAACAAGCAAACAGACAACAGCAGCAGCAGCTACAATGATATTTCATAGTAGTACATATTATATGTTGTAGTTAGGTACCATCTAATTGGGTCTGACTCAACGACCTTATGTACAATAGAACCATCACATTAGAACAAAACAGCCATCATGTTAGAAGAAAACACTCCCTGACACTGTGCAATGAACACAATATTTTAAATGTTTAAGCCCATTGTTGCAGTCAGTATGTCAATCCATCTAGTTGAGGGTCTTCCGTTTTTTCGTTGACCTGTCATTCTCCCAAACAGAATGTCCTTCTCCAGGGATTGGTCCCTCCTGACAACATGTCCAAAATATGTAAGATGCAATCTAACCATCTTTGCTTCCAAGGAGCACTTTGGTTGCACTTCTTCTAAGATGAATCTATTGGTTCTTTTGGTAGTCAGTGGTATATTCAGTATTCATCTCCAGCACCATACTTCAAAAGCATCCATTCTTCTCCTGTCTTTCTTATTCTCTATATAATTGATTCAGTTCTTTCTGCATGATAGACCTTTAGGTTGTTAACAGTTTGTTGCTGTTACAGCTAATACTATAAAAAGAATCCTATTCAATCTGTCCTTTGCAATTTTATAAGTATTTTTATAAGTTAGTACCTTAAAAATATAATGTCTACATCAAAATGTTTGAGCTAAATTGCCCTCCTGGCATGTTGGACATCATTCTTCTAAATTTCTGTCAATATTTGGGGTGAAATATCTAATCTTAGTTTTTAAATTTTTTCCCCATAATTATTAGTAAAGTTAAGTTTATATGTTTATTAGCTATTTGTATATCTTCTCTTGGAAATTGTTTTTCACATCTTCTGCTTATTCTTCTGTTGTGTCATTTGTCTTTTTTTCTTATTAGTTGGTAAGAGATCTTTGGATATTAGAGTTAGTTTCCTTTTGTCTGATATATATTGTAAATGTCTCTCATTTGTCTTTTAAATTTATTTATGACACTGTGCCATAAAGATTTAATTATGTAAATAGACAAACATTTTAATCTTTTATATTAAAAGATAGTTTTGTTCCATTCTTAGCTACCTGT
>VMDO01031867.1:0-19584 GCA_007922755.1 Pedetes capensis
AGCAGCTCTGGTCCACCCAACACGACGTGGACCTTTCCCTCCAAGAGCAAATCGTAGACCTGAGGGAAACGGTCACCTTACTGGGGGACCAAATTTCTGGCATCCGTAAACAACTCAGCCTACGATGTGACTGGAACACCACTAATTTTTGTATCACCCCTGTGGAATATAATCAGAGCGAACATGATTGGGAAAAGATTAAAAACCACATAAGGGGTACGGGAAATGCCACAAAGATCATAAATAATTTACAAATTGACATTCAGAGGGTATACCAAAAACAATTGGAGGAACTGTCCAGCGGGAGAAATGCACATGGTCTGTTTATGACAACAACTGCTACTGTGGGGAACCTATTTAAACCAGACAGTTTTAGAATAGTAGTTGTGATTGTTATAATTATATTGGTAGTTTTGACTTTGGTATTGTGCGTGTTTTACTGCTGGCTTGCCCGCGCACAAAGACGAGAGAACTATAACGTAGTGACTGTTGAGCTGCAGCTGGAGGACTGAGCAAAACCAGCCATCATGGGACTTACCATTATAAGGGACTTTGCAGAGGACTGATAGGATTTTAATACTTGTAAATAATTTTATATAGTTCTGTCGGGAGCCATAGGCCTGACATGAGTTAAAGGCAATGCCTGCATAAATGACTACATGACAGACTGACCATAACAAGAAGCCCCTCTACCTGTGGAGTAGAAATCAGCACATCAGAGGCTTTAGTTCCCTCATTGTCTCTTTAGGATTAACCTGTTTCTGCAATGCTAACTAAGTTGATTGTTACCTTTTGACTGCAGTTACCTTGTGAGCTGTCTTTTGTATCTCCCTGAGTTACTATATAAACAAGAGTGTAGAGAATAAAGTTTTGCTCAAGACCATCAGTCTTGGCCTTTTCATCTCCTTCATCCTTGGCTCACTCCTTCACTCGGCTGCACCGCGGTATAGTTCTGTAAGCCTTTATTTTATCCCACTGTGCAACTGCTCCATGTACCAAGAGTGTTATGTATAAGGATATAGGACCAATCAGAGGCTCCTTTTAATAAAAATTAAGGGGGAGAGGTAGGGCACTGCCTAGAGAGGCAGTTCGCCCTAGGGCCTATCTAGGCTCCCTTGGAGGACTGAGGAATATTCCCCAGGCAGTCACCTTTGCCCTACATCCTGGAACTCAGGGTCATCAAGCTACCCAAGATGGCTCCTCAACACCAATTGGCTGTTTCCAAACCCCAGAACTGCTCCTGATTGGACCATTCTGGAACCACCCCTGATTGGCTACTTCTACAAAACCAAATTTGAATATCCCCTCTGATTGGCTGAAACCCATATGAGGTGACTGCCTCTGACTGGTCGCTGGCAAGCTCCAGAGGAGTATATAAGGGCAGTACACAGGGCAATCTGGATCCATTCCATCGACCGGGACATACAAGGAAGAAATAAAGAGCTGTTGGAGAAGAGCACTCGGAGTCTTCATTGGGAAGAAAAGAAGCAAGGAGCTACTGTGGGCAGAAGCCTCTGAGCTTGCCTTTTTCAAGGCTTCTCAGAGCAGCTGTGGGCAGAAGCTTCTGAGACTGCCTTTTTCGAGGCTTCTCAGAGCAGCCATGGGCATAAGTCTCCTTTCCGGGCAGCGCAGCTCCTGGGTAGCTAGCCCCCCTCACCTGAAGATGGGTCTTTGGCTGCTGGCTTGTGTTCACGGCCAGAGTGAGTACAGTGGCTGGGTGACGCCCCACACAGAATATTGACTATAATTCAAGGTAACAGACCTAGGTAATATCCTTAAGGCTTAAGAGAGTAGGAATGTTCTTGACCTGACCAGTCAAAGCATTTTGACAATGCTTCATCTTTTCATCTGTAATTTGGGACCAGATATTACTGGGATTGCAATCAGAAAAGTAATTTCAGAAGTACAGAAACACACATATACCCATTGTAAAGATACCTAACATGCAGTGTCTGTCATATGGATATTACCTCAAAGCAGAAGATACCAGAAACATGTCTATGTTTTATGGACTTCACAAAGGCATTAGACTCTGTGGATCATAATAAATTATGGATAATGTTGCAAAGAAAGTGAATACCAGAGCACTTACTTGTACTTGTGAGGAATCTGTATATGGACCAAGAGGCAGCTGTTTGAACAAGGAAACACAGCCTGCTTTAAAGTCACAAAAGGTGTGCATCAGAGCTCTATCCTTTCTCCATACCTCTTCAAACTCTATGATGAGAAAAAAAAATCCAAGAAGCAGAACTTGAAGAATAAAGGCATGCCATCATGATTGTAGGAAGAAGCATTAACAACCTGCCTTATGCAGATGACACAACTGCTTGCTGAAAATGAAGACGATTTAAAACATTGACTGATGAGGATCAAAGAACACAGCCTTCAGTATGGATTGTGCTTCAACCTTAAGAAAACAAAAATCCTTGCAACTGGATCAGGGGGATATGTAAAGATAAATGCAGAAAAGTTTGAGGCTGTCCAAGTTGTTGCTCTACTGAGTTCTACAATCAGCAAACATGGAAGCAGCAGTCAAGAAGTCAAAAGACGCATTGCTTTGGAAAAAGATATTGCAAAAGACCTCTTTAAAGCATTGAAAGCCTGCAGCCATACCACTGTGGTACCTAATCCCATCAGATCTCAGAAGCTAAGCAGGGGCAGACCTGGTTAGTACTGGGATGGGAGACTGCCTGGGAACACCAAGTGCTATAGGCTTGGGAGAAGGATCCGATCTGCTGTATGTAGGACCAGTATGAGTCAGAAACCAACTCAACAGCACCTAACTACAACAACAAAGTGCTGAAAACTAAAAATGTCACGTTGAAGACAAATGTGCACCTGACTCATGTCATCATATTTCCAGTTGCATCACATGATTGTGAAAGTTGGACATAGAATAAGAGAGACAGGAAAAGAATCGATGCTGTTTGATTATGGTGCTGGGGGACAAATATTGACTAAACCATGGATTACCAAAAGAACCAAAAGATCTGTCCCAGAAGAAGTGCAACCAGAGTGCTCCTTGGAAGCAAAGATGGCTAGACTGCATCTTACACACTTTGGACATGTTCTCAGAAGGAATCACTCCAAGGAGAAGGATGTCATGTTTGAGAGACTTGCAGGTGAAGGATAAAGAAGAAGATCCTAACCTTGATGGATTGACACAGTGCCTGCAAGAATAGACTTAAACATAACAAAGCTTATGTGCCTGGCACAGATTCAGAGAATGCTATGTTGTGTTGTATATAGGGTGGCTTTGAGTTGGACCCTACTCTAAGGCACCTAACAATGACAACAAAGACAACCAAGTGTGCCCCCCTCTCTCTGATGCCTGCACTTCACTGTGGAAGTAAGTACTACCTCTCACCCTTTATCTAATAAACTGCCAGCTGCTTCACTCTTTCCCTTACTGAATCTCACATTCATTTTTGTGACAGAGTCAAGGATTCAACATCTCCTGAGTGGAAGTCCCAAAGGGGGAATCCTCAGGGCAGGTAGTAATGTTGTGGTACACCACCATTAAATCAGCTGACAATCATGATGTGATTATTCCAGTTTTCAGATTAAAGGGTACATGTTGGAAGGGGATTTTTCTAGGGTTACTGGATCTGTTTTAAAAGGAAGGGATCAGGAAAAAAGTGCAAGTATTCTTATCTTTACTGGGTCTGCCTTCTTTCAGACCTTCCTGAAAATGTCAGACTCAAATCTCAGTCTCGAGGAGAAGTTCACATTCCACAAATGAGGGATCCATTCAATCCTTGCTCTGAACCTGATCATAAGTCACAAGTCCTTCCCCTGCTTCCCATTTTGCCTCCAATTAATGAGGTTTCTCGGGACACTTTGTGGAACTGGTGCCAACAGTTTGATTTGAGTACCGACAGCCAGAAAATAGAGGTTTATTTGGTAATCCAGAAGCATGTGTACCCCGATCAAAACCATGATATTCCTAAAACGCCACAAGAGGCCAGATTGCAGTCACATGCCAGAAAACGCGAGATGATCAAGGGAAAAAGACTTCCACAAAATTGTAATATGAGTAAGAAAGAGGAGAGTACTGTAGCTGAAGTGGTAACTTCAGCTGAGAAGTCCATATTGGCATCTTGGGCAAGGATTGCTGCAAGAGCCGTTCAGCCCAAGGCTGTGAATTTTTGTTCCATGCCCCCTTCAGTCGAGGCCTTTTTATTGCAAGAACCCAGTGTCAGGTGGTTTGTGGTCCATGGCAGACTCCTCTCTGCAGGTGTGACAGGCTGGGTTTGCCTGCAGTTTCATGCAGGTCAGACTTGGGTCCCTGACAGTCCCAAGAAGATGGTTTCTCTCTTGCTGGTACCAGCCTGTACTTTCCCATCCCCAGAAATAGAAGATATAATCTCCTGAATGTGCTAAAAGGAATAAGAAGATTGTGAAAAAATTAATTATAATGGAAGAGAGAAAACAACGTTGTGGACGACCAAAATAGGCGACACCAAATCTAGCTTACCCAGTGTTAAAGTATTGTTTTGATCTGAAGACAACTGAGAAGAAGCAGTGAAGTTTCTGCCTTTCCATTATCAGCCAAAAAAAAAAAATCAGAACACAAATTTATATAAGTCCTTCTTCCCTTCTCTGTCAAGATGAGCAGTGGAGAGCCAGTAATTAATATCCATCCCAATAATTGCTGTGCTGTGCCCTAACCATCTCCAGGGCCTCTGATGCCTTGAGTTGGACTTACTACGTAACATATATATATATATATATATATATATATATATATATATATATATATATATATGCTGTTGTTAGGTGTTCTTGAGTCGGTATCTGACTCATAGCGACCATCTGTACAACAGGGGAAACACTATTGTCAGTGCTTCTTTTGCTGTTCATAGGGTTTTCAATGGCAGATTGATTTGTGGGAGGGGGCTGCCAGGTCTTTCTCCCAAGCCTACAACTTCTGGTGTTCCCAGGAGGTCTCCCATCCAGGTACTAACCAGGCCAGACACTGCTTAGCTTCTGAGATCTGATGGGATCGGATGCCACAGAGCTACAGCTGCTGGCTATATATATATATATATATATATATATATATATATATATATATATATATATATATATGTAGCCTGGGATATATATATATATATATCTATATACATATATCTATATACATATATCTATACACACATATACATATATATACATATATATATGTATATATATATATATATATATATGGGCTGGGATTTAGCTCAGTGGGTAGAGCGCTGTGCTGCAGTCTCTGAGGTCCCGAGTTCAATTCCCAGCACCGCAAAAATGGGAGAAGGGCCTGGCAATCCACTCCCAAGGCAATCCCGAAGCACTTAGCCTTTGAAAACCCTATGTGGGTCGCTATGAGTCGGATACCGACTCGACGGCACCTAACAACAACAACAACAATACCAAAGGGCCTCCGGCATGCTTTTTTGCAAGTGCTCAACCCCTGAGCTGCACCCACAGCCCAGTTTTGACTTTGTATTTTGAGACAAAGGCTCATTAAGTTATACAGACTGCCTCTGGCCTCGAATTTGCAATCCTCCTGCTACCACCCATCAATCACTGGCGTTACAGGCATGTACCACTGTCCCCGGTTTATTACCTATTTCGTTATAGGAAATGATGGTTTTGTTTTAATATTTTTTTCAGTAGTTTCAAGTTTAAAGAATAATTGGACTGAAAGTACAGAGTTCCCATATTCCCCTACTCCAGTTTTTTTATAATATTAAAATGTTGCATTAGCATGAAAAAAAATAAGGAATCAGATTATGTACAAGTCAATAAAGGGGCAAACCACAGTAAGAAGGTGCCATTGAAAACAACTTTGAACTTCAAAGCAGGGATGGACGCTGCCGGATAAAGATGCCTCTCAGGTCATGGGGTGTCCATGAATTCCATAGAATTCTGACCTTGACCACTGCAGTCTACTAATGAACAGAAAAGCAGCTGGGCATGGTGGTACATGCCCGTAATTCCAGCAGCTCAGGAGGCGGAGGCAGGAGGATAGCAAGTTCGAGACCAGAGGCAGTCTGCGTTACTTAGCAAGACCCTGTCTCAAAAAGTAAAAAAAAAAAAAATGGGCTGGGAGTGCAGCTCACTGGTCCCACACTTGCAGCACATGGAAGTTTGAGGCCCTGGGTCCAAAACCCAGTACTGAACAAAAAAAAAAAAAGAAGAGAAAAGCAGGGACACAGACCACCTGCCACCCTTCTGAGGAGGAAGCTGTCTATGGCCTAGCATCTGCCTCATCCTGCTCCCCTCCTCCACTGCAGCCCTGGGGAGGGGCTGCTGTCACCTCAGTTAGGCAGAGCCTGTGCAAATGCAACCCCTCCTCACCCTGTCCCCTGTGGCTCTGGGGAAGCAGCCAGGAGAAGCTGATCTGGCGGCCATGGCCGACCCCTCTCTAGGCCAGGAGACACAACCCCTCACAAACCTGCAGTCCCACAGCAAGCAGGAGCAGCTGTCTTCTCTGTTGTACCCGTGTCCCTGGGTCCTTTTCCACCCCAGAACTTCTGGTAGGGGTTGTCACCTTGTTGCAGGGTACCCTGCTGAGTGGGAATGGGTGGGTTCCTTAATATACACAGAGGAGAATTCCCATAATTCCATTAAGGAGGAAGCAAGCAACCCCCAGAGAATTTTCACAGTTCTAGTAGCCTGTCCTTCCCCCAGCCTGCAGCCACAGCCCTGTGGCATCCATCAGATGTCAGAAACTAAGACGCGTCTAGTCCTTGGATGGGAGACCGCCTGAGAATACCAGGTGCTGTAGGCTTGGGAGACAGACCTGGTAACCCACTCCCAAAAATCAACCCACCATTGAAAACCCTATGAATAGCAGAGAAGCACTGACAGTAGTGTTTTGCCTGTTTTACACAGGGTCTCTATGAGTTGGATACTGACTGGATGGCACCTAACATCCTTTCCCCTGGGGCTGGAGTTTAGTTCAGTTGATTGAGTGTGCCTCCACTCTCTGAGTACCAGGGATCAATCCCCAGCACTGAAAAAAAATGGGAGAAGTATTTGCCAATCAATTCCTGAAATAATCCCAAAACAGTCACCCATGGAGAACCCTAAGAGGGTCTCTATGAGTCAGATTGACTCCAAGGTACATAACAACAAGAGAAAGCTTCCCCCAGGGAACTCTGAATTCTACAGAGAGATACCAGTGGCTCCTCCTCTCCATTATCAGGTAGTCAGCTTTTACTCACTTGGAAAATTAGTGTTTATCATGCAAAACAGGGCTTGGGGATCAATGCTTACCTCTAAAGACAAGATAAAAATTGTCTCAGCCCTTCACCTCTCAAAGGCAAGAACCTGGAGAGAACTCTGCCATGTAAAAGAACTACTGGGTATTTCTCATATAGCAAAGCATAAGAATCCTGAGAAGCTGGGGGATATGGTTGACTGAACCTGCATCTCATTTCTGTCAGCTCTGCATTGTGTAACAACTGCCCCTCCTAAATCACTGTCTCTGGGTTTTGAGGGACAGGGTTAGAAACAGAATTCCCAGTTCAGACAAAATGGCAAATGTGTGCAGAAATTCCCAAAGGGTAGAGCTCAGCAGATGTGCACAGTGAGCATAGCCACTGGTGTGCTGAGAGGAAGGGCCGGCCACACCCTGCTGAGGCCCTGTAGACCCACAGCGCATAGCGGGGACTCCTGTGGAGATCATCACTGTGCTGCTGAAAAGGGAGCCACCCCTCAGCATTCCTGACAGACCTCGCAAATGCCGATTCCACACAAGGAGAGAAACATGGGAAAAATTTAAAAACCTGTCTCCGTGGCCTCACCTGCACAACTGTCCCGAGATGGTGAAATCAGGTTCTGCTTGCCAGTTCACTACCTTACGCTCTGGCCTCCAAAGAGAGGGACCAAGGAAGCTGTAAACAGATGAGAAAATGAACCATACATTTGGTTTTTTTTTCTTGTTATTGTTTGTTTGTTTGTTTGCAGTACTCCGGGTTGAACCCAGGGCCTTGTGCCTGCATGCTCTGCAAGTACTGGACCATTGAGCTGCATCCCTGGCCCATATTTTTTACTTTCTGTGATAGGGTCTCACTAAGTTATGCAGACTGCCTCTGGTCTTCAACTTATGATCCTCCTGCCTCTGCCTCCCAAGTCACTGGGATTACAGGTGTGCGACAATACTACCTGCAATTCAAACCATTCATTTCTATAACCAGAACACTTAAATGCAGGACATCATAGAAGTAAAAACTTAAAAAATATAGTGCAATTACAACAGGCAAAATGGACCACTGCTTATGATCACTGCTTAGACAAATGCCCGAAATACACTGGGTCCCTGGGCCGCATCATTTGTGCTTCTCCCCAACCCCTGCACACCGAAGGTCACTCTTCTGACCCACCAGGTGGCTTCCAAAACCTAGATGACCCCTCTAACATGAAGCCCAGCACAGTGCACCCTCTCCACCCATCACAGCCTTTTGGACACCAACTGCCCACGTGATGACCAGTGCAGCCATCCCAACATATGCCCCAGGGTCTCTTCCTGAAACCCAATCCACCTTGCTCAGTTCAATATGTCCTCCAGACCCCTCTATCCCATAATCACCCCAAACTATCCCTTAGGGCCTCAGCAAAATCAGCTCCCCGAAAAAAACCAAGAAGGATTACATGTGCCATGTAGACCCTTAACATCCCATCCCTCAAGCCTGTGACCTCGGCAGCAAATTTCCCAAACCTTCACGAAATCGGCTCCTCCCTTACATTTCTCATCAGGTCTCCAACACCTCAGGCACCGCCACCCACACACTGCAGTAACGGCCGCAGGTGTCCAGGGCTAATGTGCAGACACCACAAGAGGGCAAGTGATTGACAGGAAAGCTGGGGTGGGGATGGAACCACGTG
Source organism: Pedetes capensis (assembly GCA_007922755.1). Lineage (NCBI taxonomy): Eukaryota > Metazoa > Chordata > Mammalia > Rodentia > Pedetidae > Pedetes > Pedetes capensis. The sequence goes on from VMDO01031867.1 coordinate 8,875, forward strand.
GCCAGGACACTCAGGGTGGGGTGGCTCTGACCCAATCCTCCCAAGCTGTCTGATCCCGTTCTCTGCCACTAAGGACATTATGCCCTGAAATTTCACATTTGACAAATCCATATCCCATTTCCTACAAACACGGAATATTTGATTCACAAAAGCTAAGGGCCCCTGGCTCAGAGAAGCCCCCGTGTGGCCGGCCTTGCCGCGTGAGCTCACGGAATGGATGCGGCATCGGCCGCGGCCTCTCCTTGTGGCTCAGGATTTGCTGCCCCAGAGCGCTGTTCATCCCTCGCTGGCTCTGCTAGTTCATCAGTCTGCCCCTCAGAGTACGCATGCGGGGCTTCACCGCAGGGAGGGGAAGGTCGCCTATGTGTGGAGAGGGTGTGGGAGAGCAGGGGATCCCAGCGTCCCGCCCAAACCTAATGACCTGCCAGACCAAGCATCAATAACACTGCTGTCTCCCGACAGGAACTGCAGAAACCATGGCTAACCTGGCCTGTCGTCGTCGTCGTCGTAGTCGTCGTCGTTGTTGTTGTTGTTGTTGTTGTTGTTGTTGTTGTTGTTAAGGAACTTAGGGGTTGAATCCAGGGTCTTATACATACTTTCCAAGTTCTCTACCACCCGGATGAACCCTAGCCAATTTGTTATTTCATTTTTTATTTTGTGGTGAGTTCTGGCTAAAGCTACACAGCCTTCTGGGCCCTCCCCTGGCCACTCAATATTTTCTTCACCACCTGCACCCCACATGCTGCTGCTATCAACCCCTTTGACCGTACCTGAACCTGCAGGACCACTGCCATGCCCATAATTGCCTCAGGTGTGAAGGCCACACGTGCACCCATGGAAAGATCCGAGGGGACCCCACAGGCAAGCTGGGGTGCAGGTGGCTCAGAGAGGCACCGAGCTTGACAATCTAGCTCGTCCAGGGCTTGCCAAACCGCATTTCCTCACCCTCTCCTGGCTGCTCAGGACCCCCTGCCATGGCGCTTATCCCACCTCCAGCCTGGGCCCAGTGCAGCCCAAACCCTGCCATAAATTCTCACCTCCCCCTCAGCATAGGAGCCCAGGTTACCTCCCAACACAGGGATCTGGCAGAGGGCCCCCTGCATCCCAAGCCTGCATAACACTATTGACCTCCTGGAGAGACTTAGAAACCACTGTTGACCTGGTCGTTAAGGACACGTGCATTTTAAATATATGTAAATTGGCCAGGATAAATTCATGTTTCCTGTCAAATCCTACCATATGCCCCAAGTCAAATAATCAGGCTTTACAATCATTGTAAGTTCTTCCTACATGTGGTACAGAAGAGCTGGTTGGGAAAAGCTAAAGCAACCAAACGTCCACTCAATACAAATATGCCAGACAGGCGAAGCCTATCCAGAACAAAATATCCCTCACTCTAAAATGACACTATATTGTTCAAATTCCTCAAAAAAATTTTTTTGCCTTTTTTCACCCATCAACAATTCTTTGGAATTTTGAAAACCGTCCCTTCCCCTCCTACCTATATTGGAATTTTGAAAACCCTCCCTGCCCTCCTACCCATATCTTACTTTAATTACACACTTGCATACATTATGGAATGTCCATTCAATAAGACAATTTCCCCATTCCTTTTAAGACAATAGCAATTTTGTGTCATACCTGAGATCTAGAAAGGAGAGTTCTTGCCTGCTAAATTTGCATATATTTGTTTACCAATAACCTACAATAGCTAGAGAATGAGAAAATGAACACATTCAAATAATGGTAAGGAGAATGTAAACAAATACTTTTGTTGTTTTGGTTCAGTACTGGGGGACTTGAACCCAGTGCTTCACTCATGGTAGTCAAGTGCTCCAACAGCTGAAGTGTACTTCCAGTTCCTTCTTTACTTTTCTATTATTACTCATGTTATTTTATTTTGAGAAAAGGTCTTACTAAGTTTCATTGGCTGCATCTGGACATCAAATCTCTATCCTCCCATCCCATGTAGGGCAAGGTTTTCTGCTCATTCAGCTCCATTTCCCCATTGTGTCACTGTGAGGAGGGGCCTCTGCCAACCTGGCAAGGTGGAAGCTGTGCAAACCCATCTCCTTGCCCCCCTTTCACTGCAGTGTGAAGGAGGGGTGCAGAGTGGCTGTTTGTCAGCCACGTGAAGAGCAAGGCCCCATCCTCCCCAGTCCAAGGCTTCACAATCCCCTAACTCCTTTACTTGGTGCTCTGGCTCCAATTCTTAGTGGAAGGGTCAGGTTGTAAGTTCAGTGTTTCCACTTAGCACACCCAGATGGCTTTCACATGGACCAGGTATACAGCAAGGACACTGAAAGTTTTTATTTCCTTGATTCCTCTGAGCCTGCTCGTGCCCCACATCCTACTCCTTCATGCTCCCCTAAAAACAAAGTTACCTACGTGTTAAAGTGGAGTTCAGCTCATGCCTGACACTTTTCCCTACTGCAGTAGTTATTACTGATTAATATCTGTCCTGAATATGTTAATTAATATAAAGCCTTGTCTTTAGCATAATTAAAACAGAAGAAAACAAAGGAGTTCATTCAGTGGCAGCACTGTTAGTAGTATCAAGGAGGGGAGTGCCACCAGACAAATGTCAAGGACCTGAGAGGGAAAGCTCACTGTGAACTTGCCATGGAGCATAAGCAACAGTAATACCTTGTAGTAACTCATTACCTATTCTTACAGAGCAACAGAGAGTCCTTCAGAAACCCCATGCTGAGACAGGATGCCCTGGGGCTCAGTAAAAAGTCAGGGGGATTAACACAGTTCTCGTAAAGAGGAAGAACTCCCTGAGGGGATTTAATTGTAGTGCTGACCTATCCTTTCACAGGACATTCTGAATTATAAAGGGAGACACTGGTGACCCTCCCCTGCACCATCAAAGGCTCATCTCTTTTTCACTTGAAAAGGTTTGTTTAACCTATAACACAGGAGTCCATATTTGGAGCTGATCTAGACAGAAAAGATACAAAAAGCCCTCTGCCTTACAGTTATCAAAGGAATGGACAAAAGGAATAATTCTGCTACGCCCTGGAATGGTTGAGGATTTTCCACCCACCATCTCATAAAAATCCTTGGCACCTTTTCTCCTTTTGAAAATGGGGAGGATGCAATGGCCACCCCATTTTCCTCTGGAGTTAAAAATAGTCTCCTCCACCAATATCTGTCTCCCAGTTTTGGGGGATAAGTACCAGGTAGGAGAACCTCTGAGTTCCGATTACTCAATTACAAAACAACTTTTTTTTCTTGGTACTTGGGGTCTGAATCCAGGGCTTTGTGCACACATTCCAAGTGCAAGTGCTCTTCCAATGAGATCTACCCTAAAACGTTTTTATTTTTATCTTGAGGCAAGGTCTCACTAAATTATGCAGATGGGCTCTGGCCTCAAATTTGAGATATTCCTGCCTCGATGCCTGGCATCGCTAGGATTATAACCATGTAATATTTAACCCAGCAACAAAATTACTTCTTAAATTTATTAAACCTCTGTTATAATAAGTCACCAGTGAATCTGAACAGAGAAATCTGGATACAGTAAACTAACTATACAGTACTCTGCAAATTTAAACTACGAACATAACCGAAAATGAACAAAAACATGTATACATAACATATCCTTTCTTCTTTTCTTCATAATGTTGAACAAAATTTTATATCAAAAGTTAAGATGTCATAATATTTCCTTAACATGTAATTACTAGAGCTTAATGTGCCTTGTTTAAAATGTATACATTCTATCCTGTACGTCCCCAAAAGTTTCCTTCCTTCTTATGTATTTCCCTGACAACCTCCACCCTCTTAGCCACTTCCTAATTTCTTACAATTGCTAAAATCCCTCTATGTCTGCTCTACACCCTGTTGGCCACTTCCTGATTTCTTAAAGTTGCTAAAAGGCTATTGAATGTATACTCTGCCTTGTAATCTGCTTCTAGATTTCTTGTATCATGTAGATGTTACCTGCCTATTTCTGTGGTAACGAGCTTAACCCATCTACAGATGATCATGCAGGCTGTGCACATGTGGTTTCAGCTGGCAACCCCACCCTGTGCACTATATAACCCCAGGAGAACTGGGGCTTGGGGTCAGTCCTGAGAGGATCCATTTCTTTGGGATGACCTTGGTATAGCAATACATTTTTTATGTTACCCAACTCCTGAGTCTGTCAAATACTCTTGGTTTTCTGATGCCACTTCAATATTATTTAAACTTTAACACTCAAATAAATCTCCTACTCCACATTTAATAATTGAACCAGTGCACTGCAGTTCTTGAACAAAGAGGTTTTTGAGTAGTTTCTTTGGATAAACTAGATCCCACTTATGTTCTCTTGTACTAGAAAAATATCTATCTTGCTGTGGACTGGGGATTGTGTGTTCACCACGGACTTTGGGAGGGGAAGACAGAGGGGGACACAGGAGGAGCTGCTGAGCTCAGGACTTTGAGAACAGGGTGGAAAACATAGGAAGACACTGTCTGCAAAATGAAGATGCATCTTCTCCAAATGTAGAGATGGATGCTGTCAGCAAAAAACACCACATGGACCCGTCCTCATTCAGACCACTGGCAACAGGGAAGGAGAGCTGGATCCAACTTGGAAAAAAATGTGCTTATGGATTTCATAGGAAATGCTGAGCCAGCCCCTGGGGAGGGTTGCCTGGCACTCAGGCCTGGGCCCTGACCTTATTCTTACACTAAACCGTCAGGCAGAAAACATGCCCCCTCATAAAGGACACACCCTGTGCGAAGGTCCCGGAGCTCTCCCGGCATTTCCCAAGGCTGCTGAAGTCCCCACGTGGCCGCAGACATTACTCATCCCCTCGGACCTAACTCCTTCTACTTCCAAAAAGCTTGCCTGCGCATTGTTTGAAAAATGGTCAAGTTTACTATTAAACTATCGTATACCCTTTACTTAGGAACTTCATACATGTTAAATTTACTAAATTACTATACTGTGGTTCTTTCTGTATGCATGTTTGTTTTTATGAAATATCACTAGTATGATACCTAGAAAATTTCTATCACATTTTTCCAAACCAAAGAAGATAAGAAAGTAAAATTTATACATAGGAGAATAGAAGAGACAAGATGAAAGAAAATAAAATGGGAGAGAGGAAGAGAAGGAGGTGAGCAGAAGGAAGAGGCATTGGCAAACTTATGTGACAAAATATTAAATTTAGTGACACTTCTTAAAAAGTAACTGAGCCAGGCATGGTGGCACATGCCTGTAATCCCAGTAACTCTTGAGCTATGGCAGGAAGATCCCTGTCAAGGCCAGTGGTAGCCCGCCCGACTTTGCAAGACCCTGTCAGAAGATGAAACAACAAAATGGGCTGAGGGTGAAGCTCAGGGGCAGAGTGCTTGCCAAGTATGTGAGAGGCCCTGAGTCTAGTACCACAAAAGAAAAAAAAAAAGAAAAAAGAAAAACCCTGGAACCCATGTATGCATTTTTAAATACACATAAAATTCTTCTAGAAGATACACACACAACACTTTGAGCAGGGTGAGTTAGCAGTGTGGTGAAGGAACAAGGATCTAAGTAAAGTGCCTATTTAATTGATTTTCCAAACCTACACACTTCCGTCACCAAGACTCAGAATTCTACCTAGGCAAAATTGCCAACTTCCTTTGTCCCATATACCAAGGGGTATTTGTGGTCCTCAGTGCTGGGTAGCAAACTTCTGTGAGTCCTCAGATATTTTTTGATTTTTTTCACTAGGTGAACATATTTAGCTTTTCAAATATATAAATAAAAATAAATATGCACATAACCAGGCAATCACCTAAATTTTCATAAATGTAACAAACACTGAAAACTGGTAAATTATCAGAATTGATTTAAAGATTGGGTCTGTGACTATGATCCAAAGCAAAAAGCTCAATTGCTACCCTTGCTTCAGACTCCAGCCATACCCCAGTAGTTGCCCTCATCTGAAACACCATCATTGTCACCTGGACCACTGTCCCCTGCCTCTCCTGGGGCTGAGCCTTCCACTTCATTTGATAAAATTATACAAGTATTCCCAGCACACAAAATATCCACACATAAAAAAGTCTAATTAGGCAGTTTTGAAAACCTCATGGAGTAAGACATGGGCAGAAATGAGATCCCAGGAAGGGGATGGGGAGTCAAGGGAGTGTGCAGGAGGGAGAGAAACCCTATCTTTGGAAATAAGATAAGTACAAGAAGTCTATGTGCTTCTTCTGGAATTGATATTGTTGTTGTTAGGTCCTGTGGAATCAGGTCCAAGCTATAGCGACCCCATGTACAACTGAAAGAGTGGAAGTCCTCCATGACACTGGGCCATGCCCCCACTAGGTCAGTGCTTCTCTGCTATTCATAGGGTTTTCCATGGCTGATTGTTTTGGTATTGTTTCGAGAGTGGGTTGCCACATCCTTCTATTTGTGGTGCTGGGGATCAAACCTGGGGCCTCAAAGAGTGCAGAGTGGGACTCTACCAACTGGAAATATCTCTTCTCCCAGGGGGCAGGATGGAAAGATGGGAATATGTGGGACACGTAAAGGGAAAGAGCTTTCACCCCCACGTTCTGGTCTGAATCTCACCAGCTGAGAGTCAGGAACTTGGACACAACTACCAAGAAGACCGCTGTGAGGACTGCCGGCAGAGAGATGTTATTTTTGAGAGACATTTTAAATACTGAAAATGATAAAATAGCAATAAGCCATGCTATGGCTTTAAGTTTTGTCTTCCCCTCTGTAATTCTGTGGTTCTTTCAAAGATTCTTGGGCAACTCCATCCTGATCCTTTTCTTAAACTAATACAATGTATAATCTCATTTCACTAAAGGGAAGTTCCTCCAATAGAACAACCTAAACAATGGAACTTCTTTTAATCTTATTGGCACATCCTCATTCTGAAGGGCCTTTCTATGCCCAAGTCACACTAGGTGCTCACAGCTGGGTGCCCAAGAATGACATCACATGGGGTGTACCCTAGTTTAAATAAAATCGGAGGGAACAAAAGTGCCTCTCTATTTTTGGCGTCCAGAGATTCGTTCCCTTGTAAGTTCTCATCTGTGTCTTGAATGCCTGCCTATCCCTCTCAGTGCCCACATGCATTCTAAATGTGTGGACTTAAGAAATGCTACAATTATTTTTCACTCTCTGACTCCTCCTGAAATTCTTTTCTGAGAGGAAGGCAAAGGCCTGACTTAACCTGAGTGGAGGTAGCAAGTATGGGAGCTCCTCAGGTTAGGGGGCCACACTGCGCTGTAACCCTCTGCTGTCCACTGATGACACCAGGGCACCTTTATAAACTTATAAACCACACATGTACTATTAAGTAGGGGCATTTGTAAAAAGTAAAAAAAAAACGTTAGTGGAAAAATAACAGTGGAAATGTAGTACTCCCTGTTTGAACCCTAATAACTTCAGTATGATCCCTCATGTTGTTCTTAGGTGTCCGACTCATAGTGACCCTATGCCCAACAGACAGATAACTATTGTCAGTGCTTCTCTGCAATTCATAGGCTTTTCAAAGTCAGATTGCTGGGACTGGGATGCCAGGTCCTTCTCCCCAGCCTACAGCACCTGGTGTTACCAGGTGGTCTCCCATACAAGTAGTAACCAGGCCTGACCCTGCTTAGCTTCTGAGATCTGATGGTATCTGAGGTCACAGTAGTATGGCTGCAGGCAATCCTTCATATACTTTTTTATTTCAGTCAATAAGGAAAATAATTCTATAAATTTTAAATTTTGATGTTTGCCATCCAATGAAGGTGGAATTAGCTTCAGAGAATTTAGATTTTAGGAGCCAGAAAACCACCACAGCTAAACCACAGGACTCAATCTTGGGATCCCCACCAAAACCTTCTGTAAGACATGCAGGTGTTTATCACCAATCTTACCCTGTCAGTTTTCATGTGGTCAAGTAGAAGCTTCTACTCTACTAAGGAGGGGCTCAACAAAACTCAGTTGGCGCCATGGGTACTCTTTTTCTTTCTATGCACACTCTATCCATGCTGATAAAGTATTTTGATGGCACTTATCCAACTAACATAAAAATATTAGACTGTATGGTAGCACATGCCCATAATCCATGCACTGGTGAGGGTGAGATAGGAGGATCTTGAGCTATTGGGTTCAAGGACAGCTTGTTCTCAGTATATATCACAACATCTCAAAAAACTAAAACTAAACATCTAAGGGGGCTGAGATACAGCTCAGTATTGGAGCAAGTGCATGGCCCAGGTTCGATCTACAGAAAATACACACACAGACATGAGCAATATGTGCCATGAGCAACACACCAGAAGACACAGAGGTGGAGTATTAAATTATCCATTTACAATTCTAGTTCCTTTTCAATACTTTACTGACTTGCAACCCACAAGTTTCATTTACACTGTATAGAACCCAGATTTTTTTAACTTTTCATGCTTTTACAAATTATGGGTAGTTTTGAGTATTAGTGCATGCCTATAACACCAGCACTGCAGAAACAGAGGCAGGAAGAGTTTTTTGAGTAAAGAGTTTTTGAGTAAAGCATGGGCTGCCTCCTGAGATCCAGCCCAGCCTGGGCTACAACAAAATTTTGTGATCTTCATGTAGGAAATATTGCAGAGAACATGGTATTATTTTACAAATATATAAAGCTAATGCCTAAATCAAGACATTGATGCAGGCTAGGTCTCCCTAAACTTCTGGCATCTGTTCCCAAAACTGAACGATCTACCACCACAGAAGAACCCTCCATGCCACTCCTTAATCTTTATTCCTTGTAACCACACATTCAAGCAATACAATACTGCTCATCTAACATTATGTGCTCTTAACTGTATATGTTATTTTGCCCTTCTCCAACTAATGTTGTACTTTCAGTATTGATCTTTGGTATTATATATTCATCCCGATTGCTCACTTTCGTAACATGAAAGCATTCTGGTGATCTCTGAGCTTGAGTTTCATAGCAGGTCCCCTCATGTGGCTCTTAGGGATGAAGGAAACAATTCAAGTGAAAGTTTTAACTGCTCAATAAATTTCAGTTCCCTTTCTTCCACCAAAAAGAAAAAGAAGTAAGAAAAGAAATTCTACCACAAGCCTGAATGTTAGACTGAGATTTTTGCCTTAAATTGCTGTGTATTTACTTACCTGGAGAGAAGCTTGAAAATCCTAGCCCAGGTACAGTAAAAAATATGCCTTAACTTGTGTGAGGATTGTTTAGAGGACAGGGACTTTGACTTTCATTTTCACCATGAAGCTGAGGATGAACATCCACTTGCTACTTAGCTCAGGATGGCTTCTGACTCAGGATCCTACTCTACCTGCCTCTCAAGTGCTGAGATTAGTGGGCTGTGCAAACAGGTCCTGCCTAACAAAGAATTTGAGAAGAGGTTATAAGATATATTGAAAGAAATATGACTATACAACAAAATGAATTGCAAAATGTCCTTAATTTTCAAATATAAGTCATTAGGAAATTTTATTTGTATGACCCCCAGATAATGTCCAGACCATCTTCTCCACCACTGGGATTGCTTTCATGAACATCTTTGAAACACAATGTTTATCCCAAAGAAAATCCTCTTCAATTGAAACCATAGCATCCACGATAAAAACATTTCCACTAATATTAAGGGACAATAATTATATTCACTACAACAGTATTTTCCTTGTTTGGTTTTTTTTTTCTTCCTTTTTTGTTAGCAAGGGCTTGCTACCTATCACAGGTGGGACAAAACTCATGATCACCCTGCTCAGCCTCCCAAGTGCTGGGATTCGAGCTGTGTGGCACCATGCCCATGTAAAGAGTATTTTAGAAAAAATGTTTTCCATCCTATCAGACCTTTAAAAGGCAACAAATTAGAAAAGAAGATGCAGGAGTTGGGCGTGTACACCAGCAGTGGAGTACTTGCCTAGCATGTTAGCACCTGCCCTGGGTTCAATCCTCAAAAGCACATTCTCCCAAAATTGATGCCATCAAATATAGGTGGCAGTGAAACAATTTTATAACTTAAATCTCCTGGAAGAGATAGAAAAATAAAAAGAATTATCTATTGAAAACAATGTTAGGATACTTTGGAGGAACTAAACTCATTTTTTAACTCAGTTCAAAATGCAGAAGTATTCCAGGCATGTTGGTGCAGGTCTGCAATCCAAGCCACCCCAGAAGTAGAGCCAGGAGGATGCAGAATTGAGGCCCAAGGCAGCCTGTGTGATTTAGAAAGGCTCTGACTCAAAATAAAAAATAAAAATGAGCTGGGAGTGCAGCCAGTTTCAGAGTACTTGCAAAGTGTATGCAATGCCCTGAGTTCAATTCCGAAGTACAAAAAAAAGAAAAACTTACAGGACTGAACATATATTCCAATGCGATGGTAAAGAGTAAATGACTGAAATCTGCACTCTGTGTGAGATGCTCTTATTTGTTTACTGTAAAGCACGCATGCTCGTTTGCTAAGCTCCACTTCTCCTGTTACTTTAACATTAGTTGTCCTAACAATCATATGTCTAAATTTCGTTCTAAATGTTTCCTACATATTAGAAACTGAGTCCCAGAGAGGTAAAGAACCATCCTAAAATCATAGAGCTCTGAACTGGTTGTGAACAGATTCAAGGTCAGCCCTCTGGCTCCAGTGAATGTCTCTTAACCACTAGTCAATTGAAGGAAACCAGAGAAGGTCACCTCCCATTATTGTGTCCTTGTATACCAAATATTTTCCAATAGTGGAAATTAAAAAGCAGCAGAGGGTGGAAGAGGATGT
>VMDO01031868.1:0-19607 GCA_007922755.1 Pedetes capensis
CAAATTCTATCTCGCTATCTCCAGCTTCATTTCTGCCACCCAGGCCATATTTTCCAATGACTGAACACTCTTCTTTGATTCAAGCTTCTGCATTGTAGTCACCAGTCATTATATTGATTATCCTCATTGCAAGATTGGTCTATTTCAGGGTGTAGATGCTGGTAAACACCTTCTCTATCTTCATTTGTGGCCTCAGTGGTGGGTGCAAAAAATTGAATAATGGTCATATTAACTGGCCTGCCTTATAGGTGTATGGTTATTATTTTGTCATTGACAGCATTGTACTTCAGGCAGTTCTTGAGATATCTTCTTTGAGGAGGAATGCAACCCTATTTCTCTTTAATCTGTCAATCCTGGCATAGGAGACCATATGATTATCTGAATCAAAATGGCCCTGCCATCCATTTTAGCTCACTGATGCCTAGAAAGTTGATGTGTTCCATTTTCCTTTTGATGATTTCTAATTTTCCTATGTTCATACTATATATATTCCATATTATTAATGGATGTTTCCATTGTTCCAGCTCATTTTGAGTAGTGTCACATCAGCAAATGGATGTCCCTGGGCCTTTACTCCATTCCCATCATTAACGCCAACACTACTCTGAGGAGAATCTCTTTCCTGGTAATTTCTTGAATGGCTTCCAACCTGTGGGGCTCATGTTCTGGCACTGTATCTGACAGCATTTCTCTGTTTTTCACAGGGTTTTCAATGGCTAATTGTTTCAGGAATTGGATAGCCATGTTCCTCTTGCCAGCCTTCTTGGTCTGGAGGCTCAACTGAAACCTGTCCACCATGGGTGACCCTGCTGGTATCTGTAATATCAATGGCATAGCTTTCAGCATCACAGGAACACCCAAGCTCCCACAGTATGGCACACTGATGGACACATGGTGGTATTTCTCTATGGCAATAAAAATCACACATGTATGTAGCCCCCAAACGCTTGACCTTTATGGAAAAGCCCTCCTCACCTCAGCCTCAGCACTCTGTCCTCACTACTTCTTCCCCTTTCTTCCCCTTCTTCCCTAGCTCCTCTTCTGTTTGTTCCCTGGTGCTGATTAGTTGTATAAGAGCTCAAAGACAGCAACTGCTGTGCTGTTCTATGCCTTGATCTATGCCCAGGACAGGGCCTGTGTGCAGATCTCTGCACTGGGACTGGAGCTATGTGCTGATCCATGCTGATCTATGCCCTGAGATTGGGACATACTGTGGTTGTGGTGGTTGTCAGGTGCCAATAAAATGGTGTCCAACTCTTATCAACCCTACAGACAACATAGGAAACAAGATTATCAGTGCTTCTCTACTATTCATAGGGTTTTCAGTAGCTGCTTGTTTTTTGGGAGTCGGTTGCTGGGTCTTTTCCCAAGCCTACAGCACCTGATGTTCCCAGACAGTCTCCCATCCAAGTACTGACCAGGCCAGACCTTTCTTAGCTTTCAAGATCTGATGGGATCAGAGGCCACAGTGGAATGACTGCAGTAGCAACATTCTGGGTGCTCCATAAATTCTGGTTGGAGGAATTGAAGAACTGTCTCATTTATTTGGATTCTTAAATCAAGATTAATTTTCTGGCCAAAAAATGTGACTTGGGAGGTAGAGCAAGGACAATTGCAACTATGAGGCCAGAGACAGCCTGTGTAATTTAGTGAGAACCAGGCCATGACAAAAAATAAAAGAATGAGCTGGGGGTATGACTCAGTGGTAAAACACCTGCAAAAGCTTCAATGAGGCCCTGGGTTCAGTGACACACACCACCTACTCCCCCAAAAAAGATTAGTTTTCTTTTGAGTCAGGGTCAGGCTATATATCTCAGGTTGCTCTCAAACTGACAATTCTCTTGCCTGAGCCTCAGCACTGTGGGGAGAAGGGATGTGGGCCACCACACCTGGCATCAAGGACATTTTTACCTCTACTTGTTCTGCTTCTGTTTATCTAACTGATTGGCATTAGTTTTAAAAGGTAAAGGCTTTAAATGTTTTGATAAGTTAGAATTAAGCAGATTTTCGCCAGAGGCACTTGACTGTCGTTTTCTATATGTATTCAGTGATGGAGTAAAGTTTACTGAAGCCTCCCTAGGAGCAGAAAGGAGGGCAGATTTTGATCCAGATGAGAACACTGTGCCAAACAGGATTCACATCCGGCAACTCTCTTGGTGAAGAGGTGCAAACTAATTTTTCCTGCTGTCTATTGTCCATCATGTTCTTTAATCTGCTGCTCAGCCTTTATTTCATGACTTTGAGGAACCTTGAGGATAGCTAAGGTATTGGAGAATTTTCCCCCACCTGAGGTTTCTCTCTGTCCTTATTTGAGATGCTGGGATTCGAATCCAGGGCCTATGCCTGGCATGTGCTCCCCTCTGCATGATACTCCTCGCTTCCACATTGAGGTTCTCTGGTGTTTTCCTCATGATTTAAACTGTGGTTAGGATGTTTGCAGAGAATCCACAGAGGTCAAGTGATTGGCCAAACCTAAAGTCATGCTCTTGTTAATTGTCTACACTTGAGTTACAGTCCCAGAATTTTCTTTTGGGAAATGAGATTTTTATATAGCTCAGGCCAATATTCAACTTGGGATCCTCCTGCCTTCACCTGTCATTACAGGCATGTGCCACCACCCATGCATGACAATCGCATCTATCTGTGAGTGTGCATGTGTCATTAAAGCGCTTTCCTTAGAGTATAAGTTGAGATGAACTTGAGAAGTCTAAGCATAATAACATCTTTGTCCAACCCAGCTCCCTGTTCCATGGAAGTGTAGCTCCCTGTGGCCTGGAGAGATATGGACAATTTCGGGTCTCTGAGGCTGGAACTGAAAACCTCCCCCTACTGCTCACTGATGCGACTGCATGGTCTCTCAAGTTCACATCTCTCTTGGGGCCTTGTCTGGTGATAAAGTCTTGGGCATCCAGAAGAATGGACAAGGCTCTAGCCTCAGAATCAAAAAGTGGCCCAGGTTGGACTCCCTTTATGACTGGGGTAGCTAGTTTGGGCACTAGCAGCCAATATGGAGTAAAGGGGAACTGAAAATGGATGCTGCCATTCTGTGACATTGAAGAAGCCAATGTGTCTTTGCAGACACTGGAAAGACAGCTTTTAATGGGTCCCACATGCTACACAAACCCCTGATCCATTTATAAAACAAAGACCCTAGACACACATCACACTAGGTTCCCATGTCATAATGGGCATTCCCACATTTGAATAAAAGGAGAGAGAACCTACACCCAGTCTCTCACTCTTCTTTCACAAGTTCTTTCTCTTTCCTTCTCTCTCCAGTGACCATGTGCATGTCTCTCCATTCTCTCAGGCCACCATGTTCTCTACCTATCCAAGTCACTTTTCATTCTAAAAGTCTGCTTAGCTCCTCTGATGTTTCTAGCATCTTTCTGTCCACCATGGAATAGAAAATCCTTATGATGTGTCACCCTAGGATCACAGGTTTCTCCAAATTCCCTTGCAGAGCTACCTTAGCATCTCCTGGTACCTCAGTTTCCCCTTCAATTATTCCTCATGAAGGGGTACTATCCTTCTCGAGGGCTGGGGCATAGGTCAGTTGGTAGAGTCCTGCTCTGTGCACTCTGAGTCCCATGTTTGATCCCTAGCACACTGTACAAATGGGAGCAGGATGGGGTAGTCCACTCCTGAAACAATCCCAAAACAATCAGCCATTGAAAACCCTATGAGGGTCATTATCAGTCAGACTTGACTCAACAACAACTAATAAAAATAACATCATAATAACCCTATTCTATACTCTCTACTGTAAGTTCTATGTTGGGTATAAATTATGTTATATGCAAAATACCAGGACTGAGGTTTTTCAGCTAGATTCCTGGATCCCTGCTCTGGACCACCCTATCTTTTTTCCCTGTGTCTCCACAACAACAGTGACATGATGTAGTTAGTGAATAAAATAGAGAATTACCAGCCTCTGGGGACACTCACAAGGATAGGTTTTCTAGGACGTCCCTGCCATGGAGAGACTCAGAGCCAAAAAATGGTGTCCCCCTGTCCTCAGGGTCCCAGTGCAGACACTGAGGCAGCTAACATGTTCAAGGCACCTTTGTCAGGAATGGATCCCCACACTGTCTCCGAGGTCTTAAACTCAGCCAAAGTCAGTTTTCTGGATGATCCTGTGGCTACCTGAATTGACTCAGACCTGCCTTTGACAGCTTTGGTTTCCATCTCCACCTTTTTGGTGCAGACTGGATTTGGAGCCAAGAGAGGTGGGGAGGATGGCACCAGGGAGCTCAGGCAACAACTCGTGCTAGAACAATAGGGAAATTGGCTCAGAATGGAGCCAGTCCGCAAGGTCACCTCCAATTGCTTTTTGGGCAGAGAAACAACTATTCTCCCAAAGCCAACTATATCAGGATAAACATCTGTGGCAATTTGCTCCTGTGGGTGGAGGGCCCTGTCCTTGCTGACATCACTTTGGGCTTGTGGAAGTCACATGTATTGGGTCCTTGCCCACGGGCACTGGGGCTCCTGGAAGGGATGAGGGCAGGACTCAGGGAACCTGAGGTTTATAAAGCAGCAGACACACTGCCCTGAGCAGAGCATCCCAGCAGTCAACACCATGAAGGGGACTCTGCTTGTGCTGGCCTTGCTGGTGACTGGAGAGCTGAGCCTCCAGACAGGTGATACTGGGAGAGAGGGAAGACATGGCCTTCCTGACCCTGGTCCCACTCGATCTCACCCCACCCACACTTGGAGATCTCCATGCTTTAACTTGGGGTGGATCTAGGGGGCATCTGGTAGGCCACTTGCAGGAGTCTTGGTAAAAACAGTGCAGCCCTCAGCTTGGGATGGGAGGAGAGGATGGGCCATGGATTTGTTCTTAGCTGCATACGTAGCTTGGGAGAGTGAGTCCGGAGGGGGCTTTTAGGTCAGGGTGAGAAACAGGGAGGCTGATGTTCTTTGGGAAGAGGGCAGCATTAAGGGTCTTGTGTCCCAGCCACTCACACCACTTTCCTCTGACAGGACCTCTGCAGAATGTGCTGTGTCTGCCATGGTAGCCTCCTGGGGGAGGGCAGGGCTTGGTGCACATTCACTCAGGAGACACTGGACACAGGTGATGGTGAAACCTGACCCTCCACCTGCCATCCTGGGGCTCCCTTGATGGGGCATTTTCCTGTGTGTTTTCAGCAGAAGCCTGCGTTCTTTTATATGAAGTCTTTGGTGTGCTGGTCTATGGAAATGAGGGAGCATTGTCTACTGTCCTCAATAAGGCTGGTGCTTCTGAAGAGGAAAAGGCAGCCTTAGCAAAACTCCAAGAATGCTACAAAGAGGGAGGAAGTAAAGTGAAGCTTCTTGATACATTGGCCATGGTAACTCCTTCTTTATGTCTCCCATGCCACCCAATGTAGAGCGCTTGGTAGAATGCTGTGTAGAATTAGACCGTGCCTTCAGTAATGTGGGGTAGAGAAGAGCCACAGCAGAGCCCATGAGCCCTTGCTGCCCCTTAGAGTCATCTCACAGGTAGCAGCAGGCCACAAGCACATCCAGTGTGCTCTGCCACCTCCCCTGGTCCTATAACATCAACTCACTCACACGCAAGTGGTAACTGGAGGAAAATGTCAGTGCAACCCAGAAAGTGCATAGAGGCTGTTCTTTGCCCCTACATTAGGGGAGCTGGGGGTTCAGAAGTAGAATTTCCCCCTTGGGAGTCAATAAAGCATCCTTAGTCCCACTGCTGCTCAGGTAGGTGCCATGAGCTCTATTCTGGAGCTGTCCAAGGTCTGACTATTGGCAGTGTCACCTCCAACAGTGCTGCCTCTGTGGCTCCCCCACCGCTCAGGTGGAGCCTCCTTTCTTCTGCATCTTCCCAGGGCCATGAGCTTCAGTTCCTGGCTCTGGTGCCTGAGGTCTTGTAGAAGCCTGGAAGCCTGGGCAGCTGCTTGTAATGGGATCTCAAATATCAACTGATGATATTTCTTTTATCTTTTTAAAACTATAGTTCTCATAACAACTTCATAGATTTTGAAGAGTCAGTCACACAATCGATCTTTTCCAAATTGCTGAAGTCTTGCAAAATGGAAGTGTTCAAAGAAAGGGAATTTGTTGTGCCAATGTACATACATCAGGCCAACAAGATTGTTTCCAACATGTCTATAATGTGATCATCCCACAAAAACTCCTCCCAGATGATCTCAGCTCAGGAGATGTCACAAAATCCTTGTCTCACCACCTTCTCCTCCTCCAGACCCAGTTCCCACCACATACTTAGGAGCCTTCTTATCAGCTTCTCTATGTTCCAGGTGTGGTTGCTCAGAAATTCTTTTCTTTGCATATGGGGTAGATCTTGCTCTTCAAAGATGGATCCATGGGCCAAATTTTGTTGTTAGGGACCACTGAATCACTGAGAAGTTTCCATCCATGTGGCTAAGAAGTAAAGTTGTCTGGGGCAACAGGAAAAGCCTACCCAAGGTCCATGAACTAAATGGAACCACCTGTGACCCTTCTTGCCTTTCTCTCTCCCAGATCAGTGTCACCTTACATCCATCCTGCTTATTGGAGTCCCCTCTGCTCTTGCTGATGGATGGTATCAGGCCTCTATTTTCTCTGCTTCCACAAGCAATTAGATTGGAGAGTTGAATTGTTGCCCAGATCTCTGATCTGAGTACCATCTTCCCATCCTGTTTTCTTCCGAACATGAAGCTGGAATCAAGACACCTGTCCCTACCTGATTCACTCTTTGTTAGACTGACTCTAATAAAACACTCGCAGCTCAGCCCTGTGTGTGTGATGTCTTTGTGTTTCTGCTGTGACCTGAAGAAGATTTTGGGAGATGATAAGGACATACCTGGTCACTCAGTGCATGGAGACAAGATGTGGGCAGAGTCGGGATAAACTTGGTCTAGCTGATAAATCCACAATAATGGGAGAGACTTCTTAATCTTTCTGGGGTTTTTAATTGAGGATTGGGTGAGGTTTGATGAATGTACATGTAACTGTAGGCTTCAGCAACCTGGCAGGATAGAAATAGAGTCAATCTCAGAGGAGAGCAGACTCTGGCCTCTGGCCCATGTCACCATTGCAGGGCCTCTAGCCAGTCTTGGCTGAGTGACTCAGGAAATGACCTGGTGTGCTGGTCAGGTTCTCCTGGTGGCTTTCACCATTACTTCTTCGGTTGAGTCTCCCTAGGAGGCCATATGAGAGACACCTTCTATCCCTGCTGCTCTTGAGCTCAGGCTGTGAGACCTGGAAACCTCACAGATAGGCCAGTGATGGTGGAGTAGAGGAGTGGGTGTCAGCAGCTATTTCTGCCTGAGGCTGGTCTCATGGGAGGTGGTCAGGACCTTTTAGCTGGTTATTCCCAGGTACTGTATTCTGAGAGCATTCTATGGGGCTGGAAGTAGTTTGTGTCATAGAAGAAATACATGACGTGGTGTCAGAGAAAGAAAGGGAGGAAAACAAGAAGAGGAAGAAGAAGAAGAAGAAGAAGAAGAAGAAGAAGAAGAAGAAGAAGAAGAAGAAGAAGGTGGTGGAGGAGGAGGATTTGGAGGAGGAGGAGGAGGAGGAGGTGGAAAAGGAAAAGGAGGAGGTGGAGAACAAGGAGAAGAAGGAGAAGAAGGAGAAGAAGGAGAAGAAGGAGAAGAAGGAGAAGAAGGAGAAGGAGGAGGAGGAGGAGGAAGGGAAAGAGGAGAAGGAGGAGAACAGGAGTGAAAAGAAAAGAAGAAAAGAAGAGAAGAGAGAGTGAATGAGAGAGCATAATAAAGAGAACAAGGCAACCCACTTCCTTGTACATGCTAAGCATATGCTCCAGCACTGAGCAAAGTTGTCAGGCTGAAATTTATCTCTGTACCAATGCCACTCTCACAAGAAGGAAGACACTGGTGTTTTAATGACATCAATTCAGGCCTAAGGGCAGAGGCCTCATGACTGAATCTTCTCCTAGATGCCCTGCTTTTCGACACTGTTGCGTTGAGGATTAAGTTTCCTATTCCTGAGCTTTAGTGGGCCCACTCAAAGCACAATACCAGGAAATAATCACTAGGATGGAATAGGGTGAACAGAGTCTGGAATTTACCTAGGGCTGGAAAGTCTGTGTTTCTCTCAGCATGCAGGGCATATTCTGACATCCGTGGGGAATGAAGTAGATTACTCAGACAGAGTTTACCTCAGTTATGATATAAATTCCTCCTAAGAATTTGGCCACTTTTGTGCCACCTCAAAAGCTTTTTAAAATCATCCACTCTTCCCGGGGCTTGGGGTTTGGCTCAGTTGGCAGATGCTGCTCTGCAGGCTCTGAGGCCCTGTGTTCCATCCCCGGCACTGCAAAGGTGGGAGGACTCAGTAGCCCACTCCTGAAACAATCACCATTGAAAACCCTGTGAAGAGCAAGGAAGCCTGACACAGTTCTGTGGATGGCACACTGAGGGGAGTGTTTTGTTCTGTCATACAGAGGTTCTCTATGCATGGGACGTGCCTCAATGACAACAACGACAGCAGCAACAACAACAGATATGCCAGGCACCAGGGTATAAGTCTGTAAACTCAGCAACTAGAGAGTTAGAGGTAGGAGGACAGGGAGATCAAGGACAGAGGCAGCCTGTGCAACTTTGCGTGACTCTGTCTCAAAATGATAGAAGATCAAAATGAGGGTGGGTGTGCAGCTCAGTGGTGGATCTCCCTGGGTTCAATCACTTAGTAGCACAAAATAACAAATAAATAAATCAATGTACATATGTATGTATCTATCGGGTTGAGCTATTTGCAATTAACTGAATAATAGAACAACACACAAGAGTCTTTACGGACAGAACTACCCAGCAACTGAAGTTGTTTCATAATACTTTGAATAAAAAAGAATGCCTATATGTGTGTAGAAATGTATATTGTATTACTAGAAGATTAATCAGTGTAAACAGGTCTAGAAATAACAGAGATATTCGAATGTATAGACCTGTCAAAATTGTGTTGGGAATCCCAGGGGGACAGAGAGTATCCCAAACATGGCCAGTCTAAGGAGCTCACCTAGCCCACTTGGAAACCTATGGGGTGAGATAGAAATGGGTCACCTTTACTATGCATCTAGGTATCTCATTCTTCCCCTCTCCCACTGAGTAGGCCAACATGGCACCCAATGTATGGCAAGATCTAAAGCCCCCCTGGTGCCGGATTGGTCATTTTTGGTCTAACCCTGTTCCCCTGATTGGCTGGCTATCAGGCCATATAAATTCTGGAGCTCAGAGTTAAGCAGCCAATCTGAACAGCATCCAAGAGAAGCTCACTGGGACCTTACAGTTCCTTAAAGTCCCAAGGCCCGTTTACTCATCAGCCTAGCCTAGCCTTCAGCCTTCCTCTGACCTGATTTTATCATACTTCAACCCACCTGCCATCTCTACCCGACCTCGTCCTCTACAATGCTGAATAACCTACACAGACCTACAGCTTCAGGAGGCAAGACCCTGGGAGTCAAGCACATGGCCCACAAGTAGCAAAACCTGTGAGCCAGAGGAGCACGGACACTCGGGAGGATCTGGCCCCGCAAAGACAGCAGCTGAGTGTTTCCTTTCTCTAACTCCCTCCTCCATTACTTTCCCCTTCTTTGTAAACAAAGCCCTGTCCTACTATCTGGTGTGTGATGCTCTGTTCTCTGGCAGCAGCCTCGCCTCCAAGTGCAGCGCAGCGTTGAGGCAACCACCCCTTGCTTTCACCCACAAAGCAGAGGGGGGGGGGAAGAGAAGCCCCAGAAAGACCCGAAAAAATTCTACCAATATCCTAGAGGGGGGGATATGTGAACACAGAAGCCAATATATAGATGTATAAGATGGATGCAAGTAGAACTCGCATACACAGAAAACATTACACTGGATAAAATTAACAGCAGATGGAACTCTGCAGAAGAAAATATAAGTGACTTTTCAAGACATAATGATGCACACCATCCAAAATGGAAAACACAAAATATTTGACAAGTCCCTCAAAATCTGAGAGATATTGGACAAGCTGAGGGAGGCAGCACAAAATCATCTGGAATCTCTTAGGAAACCAGGGCTCTGAATTTTCAAAATTTGAGGCAAACTAAGTACCTACCAATCTATGAAACTCAATTAACTAAGATCAAGAAATGTGAGGAAAACCAGACTTTGGTACCACATTGTCAGATTCCTTGAAGCCAGTAGAGAGAGAAGAATCTTTAAAGCATACAGAAAAAGAGTGGGACAAAGGTAAGCATGACAGTAGACCTCTTCTAGTTACAGACTTATTCCTGAAGGTCCCTGACCTTTGATGAAATGCCTCATGGCCAAAGTAACCCCTCCTGTGTAGGAACTGTGGAAACTCTCCTGTCTGTGACTCCTGATGGGCCTGGCCAGCCTGGTCTCACAGCAGGTGCTTAAACAGCACTGAATCCTGGCTTCAGCCCCTGTCCACTGCAGTCTGGGAGCAGGTCTGCCCAGCCAGGGACCCTGTGCATGATAGGTCCTTCGTTGCCACTGAGACATGCTTACTGACCTGAGTCCCACAGAGGCCCCTGTAGTGGCCCTGGGCCTCTGCTCCAGTCTCTCTCAACTGTGGTCTGAGAGCAGTTCTGCCTGTGTGGGAACCCAGAGGGAGGCAAACCCTGCTGCTCCTCTGCTGCCTGAGCTGGCCTTCACAAACAGCTGCCTGGGGTCATGCTGCTCTATCTGGGTAGAAGTGGCAGATGGGCCAAGGGGAAGCTGCCTCCGTGCTGATGGCTCTGACTCCAGAGGTTCACGTGCTGGGCTCCCATACCCAGAGAAGCACAGGCGAAGGCCCCAACATTTCAAAGCCAGACATTTGTCACCCTAGGTGCTCAAGGCAAAGGCTTATTTCTCTCTGCAGATAATGCAAACACCTACTGGTCAGAGTGATAGCTCCGGGGCTTTGGTGGTTGGGATCTTCAGCTCTTTAACTCTTGGCAAGTCTATTTTGAACTCTTGTAGCATGAGTCAACAGGTCCATCCTAGAAGAAGTACAAGAGTGCTCCTTGGAAGCAAGGATGCCTAGACTGCATCTTATTTATTTTGCACATGCTTTCAGGGGGGACCAATCCCTGCAGAAGGACATCATATTTGGGAGTGTGGTTGCTCAGGAAAAAAAGGTAGTTCCTCAAAGATACGGATTGACACAGTGGCTATAACAATGGGCTTCAACGTAAAAAAGACCGTGAGCATGGCACAGTATTGGGGAATGTTTCATTCTGCAATACTTAGGGTACCTGTGAGTCTGACCTGATGGATGGCACCTAACAACAAAAACAACAACAACGAGCAAGTGGGGCTTGTGGAGCTTGTATCCCCACATTCAGCTCTTGTCTTCCAGAGTCCAAGCTTCCCTGCCATCTCTCGCCTTTTCAATATTCCCTCATCCTTTGTAGTCAGTCACTTTCAGGAGCTCTTCAGCAGGTCTGGCAAGTGTAGGAAGTTTTTCTGGGAGACTGGCAGAAGCCACCTTCCTGGTAGAGCAGATGTTACCTTGTTTCACCTCTGTTCAGCATATAAAAGAATTTATAGAAGGCAGAAATTATAGTAGAGAATATGTCATTGTTAGGTGCCTTCACATAGGTTTATGACTCATAGTGACCCTGTGCACAAGAGGCAGAACACTATTGTCATTGTTTTTCTGCTATTCATAGGGTTTCCAAGGGCATATTGATTTTTTGGGAGTGGGTTGCCTGGTCCTTCTCCCAGTACAGAACATAGATATACTTTATTAAAGGTAAGGAATAAAGACATAGATATTAAAGTTAGTACACCTTTGAGACTTGAAGATAAGCAGTTGTGAAGTGCTACTGCTGCCTAAAGCTGAGGCCACATGCATCCTTTACAGTGAAATTTGCACCCTAATTCGAGGAATGGGCTGGGATTTAGCTCAGTTGGTAGAGCGCTGCGCTGCAGTCTCTGAGGTCCCGAGTTCAATTCCCAGCACTGCAAAAATGGGAGAAGGACCTGGCAATCCACTCCCAAGGTAATCCCGAAACAGTCAGCCATTGAAAACCCTATGAGGGTCGCTATGAGTCGGATACCGACTCAACGGCACCTAACAACAACAACAAATGAGAGGAGAAAGAACCATTCCTGCTGGCTATGCCTGGAATGGGCTGATGGAATCCCCAGTGTCTTCCAAGGAAGCAGACATTTCAGAAGGTTTTGATAAAGGAGGAGGCTCCATTGGTCAATGCCTTTGCATTTGCAGTGCGTGGGTGACTCTCACATAGGCCTTATTCTTCATGGCTCAATGCAGGGATGGTTTTAGTCTCCTGCTTCCTCTTTATGGGGAACACTGACCACTAGAGGGAGCTCACAATGATGTTCACATTGCAGGGGGCTGTGAGGCACATAGCTGGAAAGGAAATGGCTGGGAAATAGGAGTCTGCAGGGGGCCTTTTAATTGCCTTTCAATTGCCTTTCTTCCTTCCTATAACCCTGGAACCTATACCACCTCACAGGTAGTGTAAGGAGATTCTAGTAGGGTATTCCTATTTTCTCAATTTCATTGATAATGGCTTTTCAACCTTGTTGCTATTCTTATTTTGAACACACATCACCTAAATTATAAATAAAACGAAATTCTACTTTACTCATTTTCTAATGTTCTCTTCCTGTGTAGATTCATGTTTCTGATAAATTGCTTCCTTTCCCTTGAAGAACTTCTGTCCTATCAGGCATCTCTCTTGGTAACAAATTCCTTCAAAGTTTATTTGCCTGAGGGGGACTTTATTTTTCATTCAATGTTGAGGAATCATCTCCCTGGATAAAGCAGTCTCATTTGGTGAGAGTTTTGTTTCGATACATTAAATATTTCATTCTTCTCTCTTCTGTTTGCATGGTTTCTGAATGGAAGTCTGAAGTAATGCTTGTCCTTATTCCTCTCAATGTAAAATGTTTCATTTCCCTGGCTACTTTGAGGATTTTCTCTTTGTCTTTGCATGAAGTTTGGATATGATACATTTCATGATGTATGACATTATTTGTGATAGAAGAGCTTTGAATAGGGTGCTTGGATTTTCTCACTCGGTACAGTGCTGCTCCACACTCTCTGAGAACCCGAGCTCCATCCCTAGCACAGGAACAACTGGAGAAGGACGAGGCAATCCACTCCTAAAACAATCCCGCAACAATCAGCCATAGAAAACCCTATGATAGTCACTATGAGTGAGACCTATCTTGAAGGCCCCTAACAACAACTAACTTTGAAGGTGTCAGTTCAACACAGAGAAAATTTTGGATGATTCTAAACTTCTGGAATGAATGCCTGTATTGGAACAGTAGTGCATGAACTCAAGAACCGAGTTGATCACAGAAGCTAGAAACAGATCAAGTGAAACTCAAAGGAAGAAAGAAACAATAAACAGTAGAGAGAAGTTACTGACATGGAAAATACAGCATCAGATAAAACCTAAAAATAACGATATCAGTTCTTTGAGAAAGTGAGTAACATGGATCTACATCTATCTTAGCTGACAGGGGGAAATGAGGGAAAATACAAATTAGTAGTGTTAGATAAGGTAAGGTGATAGCACAAGATTTTTACAAATTTTAGAAAGATAATAAGGGCTAACGTGGACAATTTTGTGCCAGTAAATTATACAAGTGCCAGATTCAAATCAGGAGCTAAAAGGGTATCTATCACCCAGAATTGTCAAAGAAAGCAAAATAACCACATAAAATTTATTAAACTAATTTATAATCTTTCGGGATTGATGATGAGTACTGGAGAAATATTTGTATCTACATAGTATATATAAATAATAGGAAATGGAATTTTAAAAGGAATAAATTTTACAAAAGTAAATAAAAGATAGCATACTTCTAGACAAATAGGCCCCCAGGTATCTGTCAGCTTGTCATGCTGTGGGGGCTTGCATGATGCTGTCATGCTGAAAGCTATGCCACTGGTATTTCAGGTTCCAGCAGGGCCACTCATGGTGAACAGATTTCATCTGAGTTTCCAGACTAAGACAGGCTAGGGAAAAGGACCCGGAAGCCCACACCAAAAAAATTAGCCATTGAAAATCCTATGAATAGCAGGGAAGCACTGTCAAATATAGTCTCAGAAAATGAAGCCATCAGGCTGGAAGGAATTCAAGAGCCAACTAGGGAGGGGCTGCCTCCACAAAGTAGAGTTGACCTTAACAATGGGACTGGAGTAAAGCCCCTGAAACCTCCTTTTGTTAGTGTCACATGACACAAAATGAGAAGAAACTCAGTGGCTGCAACCATGGGCTCAAACATAAAAAGATCCTGTGAATGGCACAGTACTGGGTAGTGATTTGTCCTGTTGTATATATTGTTGCTCTGAATTGGTGACACCCAACAACAATCAAAGTGCCATAGGGGAGAATTTTAAACAAATCTTGGGTAAAAATTCTTAAAATATACCACTATACATATTCAATAAAGAAAAAATGGGCTGGGATTTAGCTCAGTGGGTAGGGTGCTGCACTGCAGTCTCTGATGTCGCGAGTTCAATTCCCAGCACTGCAAAAACTGGAGAAGGGCCTGGCAATCCACTCCCAAGGCAATTCCGAAACAGTCAGCCATTGAAAACCCTTTGAGGGTCGCTATGAGTTGGATACCGACTCGACGGCACCTAACAACAACAACAAAGGAAAAAATATATCCACATTTGCCAACAGTAAAACTTTCCAATGTGGGAAAAGCACTTGGGAGAATGAAAGCCCAAGACACATGGGAGACAACTGTACTGAAACATCAGATCTCAAGGAAGGGATTGTGTCCTAGTTTACTAAGAACTCTCAAAACTCAGTAATGAAACATAAAAGCTTAGTGAGGAAATACTTGAGGAGAGACTCAACCAGAGCAACCAGAGAAATGGGAATAGTGCAAGTACAAATTCCAAACGGTCATTAGGGGAGATCCAAAACAAAATTACAAAGATATATCTCTATATTCCCAGTGAGAATGGCAGAAATTAAAAAATACTGAACATAGGAAGTGCTGATGAGATTACACAGCAACTGAAGTTCTCATCCCCTGATGGTAGGCAGATAAATTCATATACACCCTAATGAGCACAGCCTGTAGGCTGGCAAGAAGATAAACATGCTTCACAGTTCTTCTTTTCTGATGCTTGGACATCTTAAAAGCCTGCTGGGTGAGGAGGGACTACCGCTCCCAGAGCTAGCTCTTTGTCCAATGGTCTCACCAGGAGCACCTCTCTCACATATAAACCAACTGAACACTAGTACATAGGCCCAAATAGCTCCGACTCTACCATCCGAGCCAGTATTACCCCTGCCCCATGGCACCACAGTACCAGGAACATCTATAATCTGAAACTCCAGCCAGCTCACCTTGAGCTCTTCTCTTTGCCCTGCCTTGTCTTTCTTGTGGAATCCCCAGTAAAGGCTTCAGGATTCCGTTTGCACCTTTCTGCCTCCTGACCAATACTGGTCTCTCCACGTAGACCTGACTGACAGACGTGTCCCCTTCTCTTCAGATATGAATGTACTCAATTCTGATTTCTGTGGTGTTGGCTTTTGTGGTCACTCAGTTGTCTCCATAATGACCCAGGGATAAAAATGAGCCTCTGGCCTTGGATCTCTGGATATCAACCCATGATAAATAGTATAAGAATGATCAGAGAACCTTTAATGGTAACAGCTGCCAACTGGAAGTAATCCAAATGTACCTGACAGATGAATAGAAAAAGAAACTGTAGACTAGGGATGTAAGAGAATATTAGCTTATAATAAGACTATCAAGCACTCATATGCTAGTGAAGAAATGTCTATCCTTGTGTGAGAAAAAAGCAAAAAGCAAATAAAAATAGATGTGTCACTTAATTATAGAACATTCTACAAAAGGAAAACAAATCTCCACTGAAAGGAAATCAAGGGACACAGGAAGGAAGTACCATGGAAGGAGGGAAGGAGGAATTATAAAAGAGGGTTCAGGTGACATTATACAGGGGATAAATATTTTCAATATCATGACCGTCGTGATGATTTCCTGGGTTTCCAAATTATATGAAATATTACAATTTGAACTTTAAATATGCACCATATAGGGCACATCAATTATATCTCTATAGATTATTTTCTTTATTTTTTTTAGTACTAGGGATTTGAACTTGAGTCCTCACAGATGCTTTTGGCAAGCACCCAACTACTGAGCCATACCCACAGAATATTTTTTACATTGTATTTTGAGACAGAGTATCACTAAGTTACCCAGGCTCCCCTTGACCTGGTCTTGTGATTCTCCTGCCTCTGCCTCTTGAGTTGCTGGGAAAAAAGTCATGTCCAACCACACCCAGGTTCCACAGAGCTTTTAAAGAATGGTTCAATATGAAAATCTGGATCTCCTGCTTTCCTTAAATACAAACCAAAACAAAACAGAGGATTTGGCAAACGTACTGATTCCACCTTAACTATCCTTACCCTTCAGGGGAAACAGCTCTGCTTCAAAGAAATAAAGGTTGGTTATGAGGCCTGTGTCACAAACCTGGACTATAAGCTCCCACCTCTCTGTCCCCACCCTCTTGCCTGTGTAGCAAAGTCCTTCAGGTGAGCCGTGGGGAAGACTTGGCAATCCAGAACTTCAGAACATTTGCTCTGCTAGGGACCATGTCCACAGGACACTCTAATCCCTGAATTCCTGAGAATATCCATATAGCCTCATCACTCACACTTAGTGACCAGAGCATTTCTGGAGGCACATTCAGATGTGATGGGGTCAAGTTTCCTGCCCATTTCTCTTAATATTTAGAGGGTCTTTTTTTGGGGGGGGTGGAACTTGTTGTCTAACTGAGGGCTTTTTGCATACTTTGCAAGTGCTCTACCATTGGTCTCTACTTTCAGTGTAATTTTTAAACTTTATTTTGAATCAGGGTCTCACTAAGTTATGTAGGCTCCCTCTGGCCCTGAACTCTTGATCCTCCTGCCTCTACCTCCTGAGATGCTGAGGTTACAGGCATGCACAATTGGGCCTGGCCTCCAACTCTATCAATCACGTGTTCACAGTGTGTGAATGTAGATGCCAATGGCTAAACACAACTGAAGATTTCCTCCAGGGAAGAAGGGGAGCTGGTAGGGAGATTAGTAGAGAAGTTGTCCTTTTCCGACCACACTGTGTCATCTGACACACTGGGCAGCAACCAGAGATGAGGTCTTCATCAATTTGCTGGGGAAGAATATTGAATATACCATGGACAGCCCATGAGATACATCTGACAAGAAGTGAAAGCAGAGTGCTCCTTGGAAGTAAAGATGGTGAATCTTTGTCTTATAGATTTTAGACATGTTTCCAGGAGAGTGTTAAGTCAACGAAAAAGGAAGGTCCTCAACCAGATGGATTGACACAGTGGCTGCAACAATAGGCTTAAACACAAAAAAGATCATATGCCTGACACAGTGTCGGGAAGTGTTTCATTCTGCTACATAGGGTCTCCAAGTCAGATCCAACAGGATAGGACTGAATGACAATAATAACAACAAACAGGTGAGCAGGCCTCAGCCACAACTCCTGGAACTGACTCATCTCAGGCAAGGGCCTTGGGCAGGTAAGACAGTGCAAAGCAGCTCCTGAAAGCTGCCCACCTACCTGGCACTTGTGAGTCTCTGTGGTGTGGCGGTCCAGATGTGAGGGTCATCTTGTGGTCTGGGCTACTTCACAAAGGCCAGTCTCAGAATATCTCTGGTATTGCTGTTCTTGTTGACTAAGCACATACCTGCACTCTGAAGCCTATCTTCTGTAAGAATGTTCTTGTACCAAAGGGAAAGCCATTAGCTTAAGGCTTTCCTCCAGCATGGTTTCTTTCACTTCTAATGAAGCTAGTCTTATGGGAGAATAGTTTGCTACACTCCCTAAATTCCTCAGGGCCTTTCTCCAGGAAAGACTTTCTGGTGTTCACGAGTGTCTGTTAAGGCTGAAGGCTTTCCCACATTGCCGCATTTGCAAGGCTTTTCTCCAGTGTGGAATTTCATGCAAACCAAATGCGAATCTTTGGTTCAAACATTTCCCACATTCAACACCCTCACATGGTCATTTACCAAGGGGAAGTCAGAAGGAGGCCCCTGTGTCAGAAATAGCCTCTAGCTGGGTCCTGGTGAGGTGGAGCAATCGGACAAAGAGTGCCAAGACCTCTTACTGGGAACGGTGGCTTCTCCTGTGCCATGTAGTTCAGATGCGGTTTTGGCATGTACCCTAGGGTCCAGGTGCTAGAAGCTTGGTCTTCAGTGTGGCGATGTGGCAAGTGGTGGCACCCTGAAGAGTAGAGGCTAGAGGTAGGACTCGATAAGTCCCTGGACACCCTGCCTGGGAATGGATGACTTCTGGTTTCTGGAGTGAGTTAGTTCTTATGAGAGTGAGTTGTTATAGTGAGGGCCACCCCACATGGTTGACCTTGGGGCCAGTTCTTTTTCTGTCCCTCTACCATGTCTGTGGCTGCCAAGGGTCCCTCACCAGAGGCTGCCAGAGGAGACAGCCCATTCTTGGACTTTCATCCTCTAATATGGTGAGCTTTTATTCATTAAGTATGAAAAGTCAAGTGATTGGTTTCAGCAACAGAAAAGAATATGTTATACAATTCCTAAGGCACAATCTGCAGCGGGAGACAGTGGGCCCCTCGATTGGCCCTGGGGCATCCCTATACCTCTTCACCAGAAGGATGTTTCAGAACTCCTGGGTCGGGCCCTGTTGGTCATTCCCTGAATGCTCTCATCTGAGTGCCTCAAGTTACTGAGCCGGAGGAGCAAGATAAGTCAAGGACAGGAGAAGGCTGATGCTGTATCAGGGGCTGTGAAAAGTCCTGGAGAAATGGCCATGGAGCAGAGCCACAGGAGGGCTTCAGAAGCCCCAGGAACCTGGGTCCCCCATGATCTGTGTAACACACAGGGGCAGGCAGCTGAGGGAACACCTGAGTGATTGGTGTTAGGATAAACTGAGGCAGCAGTGTGGATTTCCTGGTGCTGGACTTTTTTCCTTCTGTAGTTTCCCATCAGGCACTGGAACCAGGGGACGCTTCTCATTATTTTACTTTGGCCTCACCTAAGCCTGGGACAGGAGGTGTTATTTCCATCCGGTAAGTGGGATTCAGACCCACAGAAGGATTGTGTTACATGACTAGGTGCACAACAAGCCTGTGTGCTTGCTGTGGGCATAGGGAGCAGATTCTTCTGCCCAGAACCTGCTCAGTATTCAGCAGACACTTGGCCTCTCTGGACAGGGGTTTCCTCACCAGGAAGGCTAAGAGGGGGCTGCAGATAAAATGTGGGAAATTCTGTATGTGACCTGAACTCCTGAGAAGCATCGAGGCATTCTGTCTGCTGTGTTTGCCCCTCCATTCCCATCGACTGAGTTTGGGTGACAGACGCCATATGACAACATTCCTGCCCACTCCCGCCACTGGAAGCTCCACAGGTTGACCCTGCCATTCCCCTTGGCCCCACTGAACAACAGCCCATCCCTAGTTAATGACAGGACCATCTAGTTTTTGCAATGCTTTTATTGCTGGAATCTTCTTAGACACCTGAATGAGGCTAGTTGCTAGGGGTGCACAGCGAGCAAGCAAGAGGCTTTCTTAGTTCTCTGAGCAAAGATGGATCTCTTAGCACAAAAGACTGGAGTATATTTTTTCCTGCAAAGAGATGATCGGGGTAAAGTCTGAGA
>VMDO01031869.1:0-19593 GCA_007922755.1 Pedetes capensis
TTTCGCCAGTTCTTTCAAGGCAGCTTCCACTTCATCCTTCAACACCATTGGTTCCTCTTCATATGCAACCTCTTGGAATGGTTGGTCATCTACCAATTCTTTCTTGTATAATGACTCTGTGTATTCTTCCCATCTTCTTTTGATGTTTCCTACATCATTTAATATTTTCCCTGTAGAATCTTTCACTACTGCCACTCGAAGCTTGAATTTTTTCTTCACTTCCTTAAGCTTGAGAAACACAGAGCGTGTTCTTCCGTTTTGGTTTTCTGCCTCCAGCTCCTTGCACATATTATTATAATATTTGTTTTTGTCTTCTAGAGCTGCCTTCTGAAATCTTCTGTTTAGTTCCTTAACTTCCTCATGTCTTCCTTTTGCTTTAGCTGCTCCACATTTGAGGGCAAGGTCCAGTGTCCCTTTTGACATGTAATTTGGTCTTTTCTTTTTTTCTTGTCTTTTTAAGAACTTTTTGCTTCCTTCTTGAATGATATCTTTTATGTCATGCCACAAATCTTCTGGTCTCCTGTCATTTGTGTCTAATGCATTAGAACTATTTTTGAGGTGGTCTCTGAACTCAGGTGGGATATACTCAAGGTCATACCTTGGCTCTTGTATACTTATTCTAATTTTCTTCAGCTTCAGTTTGAACTTGCATATGAGAAGTTGATGGTCTGATCCACAGTCAGCACCTGGTCTTGTTTTGACATTTTGTACAGAGCTTTTCCATCGTCTATGTAGTCAATTTGATTCCTGTATGTTCCGTCTGGTGAAGTCCATGTGTATAGTCTCTGTTTACGATGTTGAAAACATGTATTTGCAATGAAAAAGTCATTGGTCTGACAAAATTCTATCATGCGATCTCCAGCTTCGTTTCTGTCACCAAGACCATATTTTCCAACTATTGAGCCTTCTTGTTTGTTTCCAACCTTTGCGTTCCAGTCACCAGTGATTATCAGTATGTCTTGATTGCATGTTTGATCTATTTCAGATTGCAGAAGCTGATAGAAGTCTTCCCTTTCTTCATTTGTGGCCTTAGTGGTGGGTGCATAGATTTGAATAATAAGTGATATTAACTGGCCTTCCTTGTAGGCGTATGGATAGTATTCTATCACTGACAACATTGTATTTCATGACAGATCTTGAAATGTCTTTTATGATGATGAATGCAACCCCATTTCTCTTTAGTTTATCATTCCCAGCATAGTAGACCATATGATTGTCTGACTCAAAATGGCCTATGCCAGTCCATTTTAGCTCACTGATGCCTAGAATGTCAATGTTTATGCGCTCCATTTCTCTTTTAATGATTTCTAATTTTCCTAGATTCATACTATGTACATTCCATGTTCCAATTATTAATGGATGCTTACAGTTGTTTCTCCTCATTTTGAGTTGTGCCACATCAGCAAGTTGAGCACCCTGGGGCTTTACTCCATTTCCGTCATCACGGTAGACTCTACTTGGAGGAGGCAACTCTTCCCCAGTAGTCTTTTGAGTGCCTTCCAACCTGGAGGCCTCATTTTCTGGCACTATTTCTGACAGTGTCTCTTTGCTATTCATAGGGTTTTCAATGACTAGTTGTTTCGGGAGTGGCTCCCCGTCCTACTCCCTAGTGTGTCTTAGCCTGGAAGCTCAGCTGAAAACCTGTCCACCATGGGCAACCTTGCTCATGTCCGGGTTACAGTGGCAGAGCTCTCAGCCTCATCGCAACACACAAGCCCCCACAGTGCAGCAAACTGACAGACGTGTGGGGGCTCTGATGGTAAAATAATTAATACAAGAACGCATATATAGCATAAGAAAAAGAGAAGGAGAATAGAAAGAGGGAAGAGAGTAAAACAAGAAAGGAAGAAAATAAAAATAAAAAAATAAAAAACCTCACGCATACACGCTCCCACCCAGGTATAAAATCGCTTGTAGTCAGGTGCGGTGGTATACACCTGCAATCCCAGCGGCTTGGGGGCGGAGGCAGCAGGATCGCATGGCCTAAGTTAAAAATAAAATTGGAAGGAGTACATGTGCTCTCTCTCCTTTTAGGCTTCTTCTTCGCCCTCTTGGTGAGTCCACAGCTGTGTCTTGGATGCATCACTCTCTCTCTGAGTGCCCACATGTATCCTAAGGTGTGGATGTTTATTATAGGCAATAAACCCTTGTTGTTCATGGTGTTGTTTGTTGCTGTCCAGTAGGTATTCGACTCATAGCCACCCTACTTCCAACAGATGAAAGACTATTGTCAGTGCTTCTCTGCTATTCATAGGGTTTTCAATGGCAGATTGATTTTTGGGAGTGGGTTGCCAGGTCCTTCTCCCATAATAAGCCCTAGAGCTCTGTTTCACTCTCTGACTTATTCTGAAATTCTTTTCTGTGATGAAGCCAAGGACCTGGCTTAACAAGAGTGGAGGACCCAACTAGGGGAACTCCTCAGGCTAAGTGGCCATCTGAGGTGTCCTTTTCTGCTGTGCCAGTGGAGCATAACCTAGAGACAATAAAACACACTGGGATTTAGCTCAGTTGGTAGAGCGCTGCACTGCAGTCTCTGAGGTCCTGAGTTTAATTCCCAGCACCACAAAGATGGGAGAAGGACCTGGCAATCCACTCCCAAGGCAATCCCGAAACAGCCATTGAAAACCCTATGAGGGTCGCTATGAGTCGGATACCAACTCGAGGGCACCTAACAACAACAACAACAACATTGTACTTGTGACATTTGATGAGATTAGCCAAATGTACACATCCTGTTACCCAACCAAGGTCAAGATGTAGGGTATTTTTAGCACTGCAGACTGTTTCTTTGTGTCTCTTTCCAGTCAGTCACCTCCCAGGCCCAGGCCCTGGCCCCAGGTGACAACTGATCTTCTTCCTATCACTGTAGATTAGATTTGCCTTTTCCAGAGTTTCTTATAAGTAGTATCATTGAGTATGTATCCTATTATGCCTGAATGTTTTCTTTTTTCTTTTTTTTTTTTTTTGAGACAGGTTCTCCCTATGTAGCCTAATGTGGCCTTGAACTTGAGATCCTCCTGCCTGTCTCTTGAGAGCTGGAATTACAAGTGTGCACCGCTGCACCCGGCTTTGAGCCTGGATCTTTTTGCTCAGTATAATGTTTTTAAGATTCGTCCCTGTCATTGCAGGTACCATTAGTTCATTCCTTCTTATTGCTGAGTGTTTTCCCATTGCACAATATGCTAAATTTATTTATCCATTCATCTGTTGTGTACCTTTCTTTGATTCCCGTTTTTTTTGGCTGTCATGAATATGTAAATGTGCTGTAAACATTTATGCATAAGTCTTTGTGTGGACATGAAATTTCATGTCCTTCAGGTAAACATATAAGAGCAAATTGCAAGATTATATGTTATGTATCTGTTTAACTTGGTGAGACTCTGCCAAAATATTTCCAAAGTATATCATCTTATGGGCTGGGATTTAGCTCAGTGGGTAGAGCGCTGCGCTGCAGTCTCTGAGGACCCGAGTTCAATTCCCAGCACCGCAAAAACGGGAGAAGGGCCTGGCAATCCACTCCCAAGGCAATCCCGAAATAGTTAGCCATTGAAAACCGTATGAGGGTCGCTATGAGTCGGATACCGACTCGATGGCACCTAACAACAACAACAACAATCATCTTACATTCTTACCAACAATTACATGAGAATGCCAGTTACTCTACATCTTCACCAACACTTAAGACTGTCAGACTTTTAAATTTTAGTTATTCTAGTGGATGTGCCAGCACATTAGTGTGGTTTTATAAGCCTTTCTATGATGACTAATGGCATGGAGAACTGTGTTGTAAGTTCATGGCTCATTTGTATACTTTCTCTGGAGGAAGGTCTGTTCAAATCTTTTGTACATTTTTATCATTGGGTTGTAAGAGGTCTTCCTATAGTCCATATTCTCTCTTTTGTTAGATACATATATTGAGAAAAATTTCTCTCTTTTCATTTCTAAGACTTCTACCAGGAAACTGAATATGAATAGGAAAATTAGCTGTCCTTATCTCATCCCTGATTTCAGGAGGATAGTGTTTATTCAGGCTTTCACCATTCAATGTGATACTAGGCAGGACTTAGTGGTCCATACCTGTCTCCTAGCACCTTAGGAGGCAGAGGCAGGAGGGTCACAGGCTCAAGGTCAGAGGCAGCCTGCATAACTTAGCGAGACCCCATCTCAAGATAAAAAAAAATAGGCTGGGTGCAGCTCAATGGTAGAGCACTTGCAAAGCATGTGTGAGGCCTTGGGTTCAGCCTCCAAGTACCCCCCCACTATATATATATATATATATATATATATATATATATATATATATGTATATATATGTATGTATATGTATATATGTATATATGTGTATATATATGTATATATGTGTATATATATGTATATATGTATATATGTGTATATATATGTATGTATTACTAGTCATGGTGTTTTCATAGATGCATTTTATTTAAGTTGATGAAATTCCCCTCTATTTCTAGTTTACTGGGAATTTTTAAATTATGAATGTGTGTAAAGCCTTGGTTTTGATCAATAGCTCCACAAACAAAACAAAAATAAATTATTATTTGGGGAGTGAAATGCTGTTGGTTCCCCATT
The DNA here is from genome assembly GCA_007922755.1 of Pedetes capensis. Lineage (NCBI taxonomy): Eukaryota > Metazoa > Chordata > Mammalia > Rodentia > Pedetidae > Pedetes > Pedetes capensis. The sequence goes on from VMDO01031869.1 coordinate 4,591, forward strand.
ACTGAATATCTTCCAAAAAAATTTTTTTTTCGGTACTAGTGGGGACAATCCAGGGCCTCAAGCATGCTAGGCAAGTGCTCTACCACTGAGCTGTACTACCAGCCCCTTTTTTATTTTTATTTTGAGACAGGGTCTCACTAAGTTGCACAGGCTGCCTCTGGCCTCAAACTCGAGATCCTCCTGCCTTGGCCTCTAGAGTCGCTGGGATTAGAGGCATGGGCTGTGGTTCCTGTCTAGATGACCTCCCAATTTTAAAGTTGGTTGTCAATGCTTTAGACCAGATTAGAGATTGGCTTGGGTATGTTTGTGGGCTTTTTGTTAGCTTGCTGATTTCTTCCTTTTTGCTTGTTTTATCTTTATTGGTTTAATCACTATATGACGTGGTTCTAATCATAGTATCTTAGGTCATCATAGACACATTAAGCTGGGTGCAGTGGTGCAGACCTATAGTCCCAGCTACTAAGGAGGCTGAGGGTTCACAGATCGCAAGTTCAAGGCCTGCCTGGGCCACTCAGCAAAACCTTGTCTCAAAAAATAAAAATAAAAGAAGAGTTGGGGCTATAGCTCAATGGTAGAGTGCTTGCCTAGCATGTGCAAGGCCTTGGGTTTAAATTGCTAGTGCCACAAAAAAATAAAAATAAAAAATTTAAAATATCTATCTGTATCTATATAGAGATAGATATACATGTATTCTTAGCAAATTGCTTTATTCAGAGAATATTCCCTCACCATAATGAATTTCAAAATGTACTATACATACACAAATGTTCACCAAGGAACTTAAAATAAAAATTGACTCATGATTTTCCAAGATAACTTTGTCATTCAGTTTATGTTAAATTTATGCCACTTTGCTTAACATTTAAAAAGTTCAAGTGCAGTAGAGATTCCCGGAAAAAAGTTTTTTCTTGCTCTCCCTTACTTTGGTTGTAAGGCTTAAATATAGCCACGGACAAATATTTATTTAGCTTGAGCTTTCCAAGGCAAATCTCAGATGTCATCGCCATCAGTTCACGCAGAGGTTTGCCCCCTCTTTTCATCTAGACTACATAAACAGGAGTGAACTTGACAGTGTGGAAGTTGGCGGTCAGGCACCCTGAAGCCACTTTCTGTTTTGCAGTGTTAGGAGGGGCCGGCCGCCTTCAGTCAACAGGCACTCATGGCGGAATCCAAACTGTAATCTTTAGGCTGGCACCATGGCTGGACAGCGCAGGGTGCTTACTTCTGGTTGGGTCTTAAGGCTGTATAAACACTGCTTTTTCAAGTTCTCTGCATGCTATTGGGAAACACACTTGAGTTTTGCAAGCAAAAAGCAACTGACTATAATTCTCCAAAGGCGCATTGCTCTAGGAAAAGCAGTGGCAAAAGATCTCTTTAGAGTATTGAAAAGCAAAGATGTCACATTGAAGACGAAGGTGCGTCTGACTCATGCCATGGTAGTTTCAGTGGCATCATATGGTTGTGAAAGCTGGACATTGAACAAGAGAGACAGAAAAAGAATTGATGCTTTTGAATTGTGGTGCTGGAGACGTCTATTGAATATACCATGGACTGCCAAAACAACCAACAGACCTGTCCTAGAAGAAATACAACCAGAGTGCTCCTTGGAAGCAAAAATGGCCAAACTGCGTCTTACATATTTCGGACATGTAGTCAGGCGAGAACAATCCCTGGAGAAGGACATCATGTTTGGAAGAGTGGCAGGTCAAGGCAAAAGAGGGAAACCCTCCACCAGATGGATTGATACAGTGTCTGCAACAATGGGCTTAAACATAAATAAGATGGTTTGCCTGGCACAGAATTGGCAAGTGTTTCGATCTGCTGTATATAGGGCCACTATGAGTCGGACTTGACTCGATGGCACCTAACAACAAGAACAACAACATAATTCCCCAATGTGCTGAGATGTAGCTCAGTTGGTAGGGTGCTGCTCTGAGGTCCCAAGTTTGATTCCCAGCACTGCAAAAATGGAAGGATGTGGCAACCCACTCCCAAGGCAGTCCTGAAACAATCTGCCATTGAAAACCCTATGAGGGTAGCTATGAGTTGGCCGGGACTGGAAGTCACCTAACAACATAATTCCCTAAATCAGCCATTTATCAGTATTGTGATAGGCCACTCCTACTCCTTCAGAGAGGCAGGAGCCAATCCGGATCTTGCTGTTGTGAAGAGAAGTCTTTTATCAAAAGCCTACCTTCCTTTGAAAGAAGTCAAGGAGGTGGTTGAGGAGGCTGGGAAGAGGAGCTGGAGGCAGGAGGATCATAGGTTGGAGGCCTAACTTAGCCTGACCCTGTCTCAAGACAAAAAATAAAAAATGGGCAGGGGGTGCAGCTCAGTGGTAGAGCACTTGCAAAATATGTGCAGGGTCCTGGGTTCCACCCCCAAGTGCCACAAAATAATAAATAATTTAAAAACAAATAGATGAGGCCAAGGAGTCCTGACTTACAAGATTGCAATACAGCCTTCTTGTTATCCTTTATACCTCTCCAGGCCAAAGGAAAAACAACAACAACAACAACAACAACAACAACAACAACATCTTTATTCTTATTTTCACAAACTACCACATGGATTGGAACCTTCAGGGCTATCTTTTAAACTTCATTGGTACTGCCAGAAAAGTCCTCTTACGCGCACACATTTGAAGGACAGTTTTGAGATGTTAATTTCCATTTATTGCCATTAATGCCTATTGCAGGAAAAGTATATTTAATGAAATTAAGGAAATATATAGCTTAAAGAAATCGGCAATTTTTGAAACAAATGGCTGGAGGCCGGATGTACAAAGCTCAAAATAAGTTAGCAAAAGTCTATTGAACACCTACTTCATGCGAAGGCGTTGAGGATGTAACTCAGTGGTAGGCTGTCTGCCTGGTGTGTGCAAGGCTCTGGGTTCAGTACTTCGTACCATAAACACACACACACACACACACACACACACACACACACACACACACCCCTTCCTGTCTTCAAATCACCTACCATCCAGTTGCAGGGGCAGCAGAGGGGTGTGGACAGTAAAACGCAGGGAACAATTTCAAGAGTTAGATAGTAAAACTAGACACACAGCAATGAGATAAGGCACTGTAGGTTTAGGCTTATGGTGGAGAGTTTCAGGCTTAGGAATCACAGTGATGTGGAAACCCTTGGGAAATTTTCACAACGCAGGTAACACAAGGATAGGCTTGAAAACAGCTAGGAATTTGACAACCTTAAGAAGAGAGTGCCTGCAGCTGACCAGGTGCTATAGGCTTGGGAGAGGGACCCAGCAACCCCCTCCCAAAAATCAATCTGCCATTGAAAACCCTATGAACAGCAGAGAAGCACTGACAATAATGTTTCGCCTGTTGTAAGCAGGATCGCTATGAGTGGACAGCACCTAACAACAACAACAACAACAACAACAAGAAAAGAGTGCTGGAGCAGGAGTAGAACCTGGCTTTAGAAGTGGGTGGTGGGCGGAGGTTAGCAGCCTGGGGAGGGGCCCAGTTAGTAAATGCCCTAGAGGTAATGCCTCACTAAAATGGCTGAAGAAATTCTTATGGAAGCAAGGTCAATTTGTTGATGGGTGCTCTGGAGTCATATCCGACTCATAGCTACCCTCCTAGGGTTTTCAATGGCTGATTGTTTCGGGATTGCCACGTCCTTCTCCCATTTTTGCGGTGCTGGGAATCGAACCCAGGACCTCAGAGACTGCAGAGCAGGCGCTCTACCAACTGAGCGTGCAAGATCAATAGCAGTGTTTAAAACTGGTCTATAAAAGGCGTGGGTTTCCCTTTCATTTCCTTCCTTCCCCTTTTCTGTCCTTTAAAAAAAGCTGGCACCTGACTGGACAGGGACGTTCCCAGCCTCTGGGCGTTTGAAGCGCACACAAATATTCTGGGCCCGGAGCTGTCCCTCCGGGGGTGGAGCTGAGGGAAGTTGGAGCAAGAACGCCAGGTAGTATTGGATTTAGCAGCTGGCTCATGCCGGCTTCTGTGAATAGTGTTTGTCTCTCCAAATGCGCCCCGAGGGTGAAAGAGGCTCGGTCCTGAGTGAGAGGCGTGTTCCAGGGCGCCCTGGCGCTGCGAATGCCTGCGTTTGCCCAGGTGGCTGCGGGGCGCCCGCCGAGCCCGCAGAACGCGCCTCCCCACCGTCGGGTTGGTGTCCACAGGTTGCGCCCAGCTCTTGCTCACCCGAGATGGGAGACCCCTGAGGCTGATGGAATGACCGCAGAGCTCGGGGAGGGCTGAGAGACAAAACTGCGTGGAAGGTCCCAGGAGAGAGGCCCAGCCCCCGCACCGATCGGGCTGTGGGTCGGTGCGGGGATCCGCAGGCTCCGATCGTCGTCCGGGCCCACAGGCCGCCCCGAGGTGGGGACGGGAAGCGGGGGCCGCCGGGCTGTCCTCCCAGGCAGCCAGCAGATGGCTCCCGGGCTCTCCCTCCGGCTCCCTCGCCCCCTCTCCAGACGCAGGGCTTCTGCGGGTTGGGAGGGAAGCTGCGCCGCGTCCGCCGGCCTCCGCCGCAGCCCCGCGCCAAGTCTGGCCCCGGGCTGCGCCCCGCGCCGGGCACCCAGCGCCCAGGCCAGGAGGGCGGCCGGGGCCCCGGGGCACAGGCCGGCTCTCGCGAGGTGCGGAGGGGCCGCAGCGGGAGGAGGAGATCGGGAGGACCGGCACCGCCTCCGCCCAGCCCCAGCTGCGGGCCCCCGCCCCGCGCCGCTCTCCCCGCCCTCCGCGCACGCCTTCCGCTTTCACCTAGGGCCCTAGGTGCGGCGCCGAGGTTAGGTTGCAGCTGGCGCCAGCCCGAGCCGCGCAGCCGGAGCGTGAGGGGAGGAGGAGCCCGCGCCGTGGCCGCCCGCGCCCGGAGCCCCGCACAGCGCGCGGAGCCCCGCCGGCCCGGCGATCGCTGCCGGGCGATGCGAGGAGGCGTCATGTAGCAGCCGCCCCCGCAAGCCCACCTCGGATTCCCAACTCTTTTTTTTTTTTTTTTTTTTTTTGGGTAGGGGGGCACGCAGCAAAATCGTACCCCCCCTTTTCTTTGCCCTCTCGCTTTGCAAGCTGCATCTACCTCTCCAAAGATATTGGGGGGCTCGGGGAAGGGCAGCGGCCGGAGATCGGAGTTGGACCTGTGATAGCCCCGGCGCCTAGAGGGCAACCATGACCGAGGAGGGCGCCGACGTTCCCAGGGAGTTGATCGGTAAGGTTCTCGCCGCCAGGGAGCTCGCGTCTTCCTCTGTGTCCGGCTTGCCTCCACCTCCAATCTCTTCCCCTTCCCACCTCTGTCCCTCGGCAGGTCCCGCCAAGTCTCGGCGCTCCTTAGGTGGGAGTGACATTGTGCGGGGTTGCTGGGGGGGCGCCGGGAAGTTTGCTAGCATCTGCGTGCCGGGGAGTCGAGTCCGGAGAGGGGAAGCGCGGGGAGGAGCCCGGAGCCCCCAAGGGGTCTTTGGGCTCCTGGCTCTGCTGCGACCTGGTGGTCTAGGGTGGCGGAGGGGGGAGGCAGGCTGCCTTGGTCTCAGAGTTCTGAAAGCAAGGGGAAAGCCCTTTAGGGCACTCAGCCCACCACCCCGAACTCTGGAAAGTGCCGGCGAGCCCAGTGGAAGGACAGCCGGCGCGAGCACAGTAGGTCGTCTCCAGCACCTGTCAGGCATCTTCCAGAAAATGCCCCTTAGGAGCTGCCCCTCCCTCGGGCCGGCTTGGAGGAGGTGGCGCCAGCCTGGAGTACTGACTGGGCCTGGCGAGGCGTGGCTTGGTGAGGCGAGCCGGGAGCGCGAGGGTTACAGGGTTGACGCAAGCCCGTGCCGGGAAATCGAGGGTTAATGATAAAAGCCTTATTTTAATAATGATTAACCTACCGATCTCGCTCCCCCACCTCTTAGGCCCTGTACGTGGTGACTCATTGTTTGAGGCCCTTGAGTTTTTTTCTTTTGGGGAGGGCGGGTGGCGAGAGCCTGGATTTTTAAGTCCTGGCTTTTAACTTAATCTGGAACACTAAATGACAGAGCTAAAATGGATCGGGGGAGTGTTCCGAAAACCTAGCGTTTAAGCCCGTGCGTGGCATGTTGCGTTGTGCCAGGGGGAGCGTGTCTGTGGGTGCGGGCGTGCTCTGAGCCCCAGTGACCTATTTTCCCGACCGTAACAATCTTGGCACACCGCACACCTACACCCGGAAGGATGGGGTTTCGTTGGAGCTGACGACCAGCGGAGCTTCTCAGCGCCAGTTCCTCTCCCCGTGTGGAATTTGCCCCTCTGTTGCGCTTTTTAGCTTCGATACTTAGGAGGAATTTGTGCCCTGCCGTCAGGCCCTGCTACCTCAGCAGCTGAAACTTGATGGGGAGAAGCTGTTGCCAGCTTTGCACAGAACGACGAAGCCATCCCGACCCCTGGCTCCGGTTCTGACTGTGAAGATATGCCTGTGCGCACCCGATCCCGGGATCCTGGCCCTCTTCTGTCTAAGCCTGTGGAGTTGGTTTCTGCGATAAAGCATCGGTCTTTGCTGGCCTGAGTAGCCCATGCCGTCTGGGTGTTTCCAACACCCCACTGGGAAGAGGAAAGGCAGAGAAGCTAATGCCAGAGGACGCTCTGAAGATGCTTCTAAGAGTGACAGAGTGTTAATTTGCGTAAAGAGTTGTCCTTGAGCCTGGCAGAGAGAAGCTTAGGTGATTCCATAGACTCAAGAGAAGGAGTGAATGATTGAGTGGACGTATCATAAGGAATGTCTATAGGGAAACAGGGCTGGGATTTAGCTCAGTTGGTAGAGCTCTGCGCTGCAGTCTCTGAGGTCCTGAGTTCAATTCCCAGCACCGCAAAAATGGGAGAAGGACCTGGCAATCTACTCCCAAGGCAATCCCAAAGCAGTCAGCCATTGAAAACCCTGGGAGGGTCACTATGAGTCGGACACGACTTGACGGCACCTAACAACAACAACAACATATGGAAATATACGGGATCTGGTTTATATTAATGGTTTTCAAATACTTGGGTATATTTTAAAAGTTAAATTTGGCCCCTATCTTTTTTTTTTTTTGGAACCCAGGGCCTTGTGCATGCTTTGCAAGCTCTCTACAGCTGAGCTGCATCCTTAGCCTACTTTTTACTTTTTTATTTTGAGACGAGGTCTCACTAAATTGCGCAGGCTACCTCTGGCTTCGAACTTGTGATCCTCCTGCCTCAGCCTCCAGAGTCACTGGGATTCTAGGTGTGCGCCACCATGCCCAGTTTAAACCCCTATCTTGAAATGGAATTTCTGTGTTTATCAAGTATTGGTCTGCCTTCTGGATCTCTCAACCACATGATATGCTTTGGTGATATGCCTGGTAGAATTTTTCTGGGACTTGAAGTGGCCTAGTTAGGCGAGGGTGCGGAAATTCCTGCACCTGCTTTTCTTGTTTCAGTTTCTCCCAAGAGTTGTGCTCATCAATTCAAGATGGAAGCCATGTGAGGCCCTCACTGTATTCCCTTAAATGAGCCTCCCAAGGCATTTAAACGATGTATTGTGTGTCTTTCTGATTATGAAATTAATACAGACTTTTTGCAGACAAATTTTAAGTGCAGAGAAGAATAAAAATATATGCCACCCAGGTTACCACCCAGAGATAGCTACTGTTTAATCTTTTGGTATGTGACTCCCCTTTCCATGTGCATATTTTCTGAAGTGAACCTTTTTTTTTTTTTTTTTTTTTTCAGTACTGGGGGTTGGACCCAGGGCCTCGCACCTGCATGCTTTGCAAGTGCTGGACCACTGAGCTGCACCCCCAGTCCTTTTTTTTAAACTTTTTGACACAGGGTCTCACTATACACAGAGGCCCCTGGTCTCAAACTTGTGATCCTCCTGCCTCTGCCTCCCGAGCCACTGGGATTACAGGTGTGTGCCACTGCGCCTGTCTCCGAAGTGAATTTCAGATGCCCATTTCCCACAATTCTTTCTTTGGGAGGAGGGAATGGCCTGCAGGTGCCTTGAGTTCTGAGGGGGTAGGACTTGCAGTTGCACTGACAACTCCCAGTATTGTGAGCTGCCCCAGCACTACCCCTGCCACTCATTCCAACTCATCTTGGGGTCTCGGACAGGCCATGCTTGCTCATGTCTTCATGTCCTTCCGTATGCTGCAATGCCCCTTTCTCCACTTTTCCTGTCAGCCAAGTGACACTAAACTTTCAGGATGTGTAACCAATAAATACATTTGGATCACTTGTTTTTCTTTGCGGTGCTGGGGATCGAACCCAGGACCTTGCGCTCCACCTCTGAGCTACATCCCAGTCCAAATTCTGGTCACTTTTAATGAACATATACTTAGTTGTGGCCGTCCACTCCTGAAAACAATCCCGAAACAAGCAGCCATTGAAACCCCATGAGGGTTACCATGAACCGAACCTGACTGGATGCCACCTAACAACAATAGAGTTGGTTGAACTATGCAACATAGTTACTTACTAAAACATCAACAAAAACACGCTTTGAAAATAGTAAAAATTCTCCTGTGTTCTCCTCACATTTTGGACTGTATGGCATGCTCCACTTTGGAAATCAATGGTCTGTTCTACGTCTTCAGCTCCGGGGTTCCCTCCTCCCCAAAACCTGCATGTGCTCCCTAATCTGTGATCGCATTTGCTGTGTGCAGATTCATTTGTGGCCTCCACTAGATTGCAAGCTCTGAAAAGCAGAGATCGAGGTCTTTGAGCAGCACATAGTAGGTGTGCTCCTATGTACATATACTTGTTAAATAGGTGAATAAACAAAATGATTATAATACAGAATGTAAAGCGATGAAAACCTAGAGGAGGGAGCTATATTTTGAAGCAGAAGTAGCAAGCAGCCAGGAGAATAGGGCAGGGACATCCCATAAAAGAGAATAACATGTATAAGATCCTGGGGGTATGAAAGATAGACATACTAAGTGTGATTGGAGCTTTGTATGTGCAGAGAAGTTCAGCTAAAAAGCGTGAAAGGCTGTGAATGGTATGCTGTGAGCTCTGGGCTCATCTGAAAAGGACCATGCATCAGAGGGGGAGTGACAGGACCGGACCTGCCCGTTGGGAAGTGTCACTGTGGTCAGGAAGGCAGCGGTGGGTGGAGAGGTTGGAGGCCTAGGGTTTAGTCTAGGGGAGAGATTCTGAGGCCCTGAATGCATCATGCCCTGAGGGCCAGGAGCTGTTTTCCGGGTTTATTTTCAGAAACTTGATGCCTGACTCACTCTCAGAGAGAAAGGCGTTTGGGGGTAAGTAAGGATTCTGGCTTCACTAGTGGCCAGAGGAGGAATGAGTTTGATTTGGGACCTGTTCAGGCAGGGGGGCTCGTGGGAGTCCTGGGAGTCTTTGGTTCCTCCTTTTCCATTCCCTTTGACCACCCTTGAGGGTATTGACCTGTGGTGGTTTGGGATGACAGATACTTGTGAGCCCTTCTCTGGCCAAATCCTTTGGTTCAGTTCTGGTTTTTCGCCACGGTCCCTAACCTTCATGGTCAGTCACTTGTAGAAAATGATATTTGTGTGGCACTGCAGTGAACTCAGAGGCTGCTTAGGAGCCAGAGGAGTCCAGCGAAAGGCTGTGAGGGAACCTGTGAATTCCTGTTGTGCTTATGGTCTGCCTGCAGTACAGTGCTTCATCACATTCCCTTACATGGGTCGTTTCTTTCTTGCCTATGTGTATCCTGTTTGTCCGGCAAGATTAGGTCACACCTTGCATGGGCTGGTGTTAGGTCACGTGTTTTTATATGTGCATCTGAGCACATGGGACAAGGCACAAAATAGTTGTTGATTAAATTCTCCATAGCAATGGTCTGGGAATATAGCTCAGTGGTGTTGTTGTTGTTGTTAGGTGCTGCCAAGTCGTGTCTGACTCATATCGACCCTCATAGGGTTTTCAATTGGCTGATTATTTTGGGCTTGCTTTGGGAGTGGGTTGCCACGTCCTCCCATTTTTGTGGTGCTGGGAATCAAACCCGGGACCTCAGAGACTGCAGAGCAGCGCTCTACCAAGTGAGCTAAATCCCAGCCTGTGGCTCAGTAATAGAGCACTTATTTAGCATGCCCAAGGCCCTGGAATCAATCCCCAGCACAACCTAAAAAATAAAGATGCTGGACATGGTGGTGCATGGCTGTAATCTCAGTAACTTGGAAGGCTAAAGCGTCATCTAATCACTTGAGCCCAGGATTTTGAATCCAGCCTATGCAATAAAGAGAGACCCTGTCTCAAAACAAAACAATTCTGATGGCTACTAACTATCAGACTTATTAAAACAAAAAAACAAAACCTAACAACAATAAGAAACAACCAGATATACTTCTCCAAAAGTTTTCTCCTTCCTAATCCTTTTTCTCTTACTAATAAAAGAACATAATGAAACTATTCCCTTCTTTCAGAGAGCATAAAGGATGTTATTGGCAGAAAGATAAAAATCACAGTGAAGAAGAAAGTCAAGTTGGAAGTGAAGGGAGACAAAGTCGAAAACAAAGTGCTGGTGAGTGCTATTAGTTATTTTTATTAAAATGTGTGGAAGTAAAAGTATGTTTTCCCTCCATTGTTTTGATTGTATAACTTTCTTGCAGATTACTTCTGGTGTTTTATATTTTGTTCAAAAGTTATGGTGACCATTTTGTCTCAGATTAACTGGAATCTTTCTGTGTTGAAAGTTAAGGTCACTTAAAGTTTAGAGAGGAGGTTTTTAAATTGTATTTCTCCAAGTTGTGACAGTCACCTGCATTCAGATCATTTCCTAGATCCTGTTTTCACGTTGGGTGTTAAATGGAGCTTATTTATGTCTTCAGTGTGGTAGCTGATTTTATGATTTTATTTACAAGATCGTGTCGAGGAGTTTAAAATTTCATGTCATATCAATTGAATTAAACTTTCTCAAGTGTCATATCTGAGTCACTAAGGAGTGATGAACAGAGAATGTGAGCAAAGCATTTATCACGTTATTTGGGTTTTTGGTGTGTCAGAGGAAGTGCTTCCTGGAGGCAGGATCTGCTGGTGTTGCCATTGAGCTTCATGTTGCCTCTAGTTGTCAGTGGGGCTGGGGATTAGCTCAGTTGGTTGCGTGCTGCTCTGAGGCCTTGGGTTCGATCCCCAGCACCACAAGCATGGGAGAAAGACCTGGCAGCCCACTCCTGGAACAATCAGCCATTGAAAACCCTATGAGTAGCAGAGAAGCACTGATGTACGGCTGGGTGTGGCACAGTGTCAAGGAGTGTTTTGTTCGGGTTGCTGAGTCAGACCCAATGGCACCTAACAACGACATACTCTCTACTATTAAGACAAAACAAAACAAAACAGCAAAATGGGAAGTTTTTGCTTGTGATATGCATGCATATTCTTGGCCCCCTTTGTGTAACTTAAATATCAAGTAGTGTTTGGCATAGCAGTCATGATGCTTGGTATTTTTTGGTGGGGATCAAAAGATCATTGTACTGAGACTAAACATAGGCCATGATCAAAGCTTATAATGATAACATTTCAAAGATTTATGTCCAATATAATAACATTAGTTGTTGTTGTTAGGTGCTGTCAAGTCTGTATCTGACTCATAGCGACCCTGCGTACAAAAGGCAAAACACTATTGTCAGTGCTTCTCTGCTGTTCATAGGGTTTTCAATGGCAGATTGATTTTTGGGAGTGGGTTGCTGGGTCCATGTCCCAAGCTTACAGCACCTGGTATTCCCAGGCAGCCTCCCATCTAAGTACTAACCAGGCCCGACCCTGCTTAGCTTCTGAGATCTGACGGGATCGGATGCCACAGGGCCATGGCTGCAAGCAATAACATTAGTACCATTTAGAAATAATTATGATTAGGGTTGGGCATGCAGCTCACTGGTAGAGTGCTTGCTTAGCATGCACAAGGCCCTGTGTGCCTTCCACAACACTGTAGAAATAATAATAATAAAAAAAGAAACAAAAATAGAATGTGATTAGCACTTATGTTAAGATTTTTGGACTCCTCTTTTTTTTTATTAGAAAATTTTAATGTACATCATAATGTGATTCATTCTGACATGCTTTTCATTGTGACAATTTTCATATATGCAATTTGATAAACATTATTCATATAGGTTACCCCTTACCCTGGACTCCTCTTAACATTAGCTGGAGTTGATTAAAAATGTAACCAAATTACTAATGTATTTAAATTTAGGCATTTGTCTCCCCAAATCTGGAATCTAGGCAATTTTCAGAAGCCTGGCCTGTACTTGTTACAGCTGGTATTTACTTACACAGGCAGGAATTATTAACAGAAATATTCGAGGGCTGGCTTTCTCTGGCAGGCTGCAAGTTTGAGCAAGATCTAAGAAGTAGCCTTTGCCTTGATTTTGTCATTTTTGAGTTTAGAGAAATTTGTCAGTCACTCAAGTTATTTCTTAATTTAAAAATTTTTTTTGAGGTACTTGAGGGTTGAACCCAGGACCTTGCACATACTGCCCAAGTGCTCTGTCACTGAGCTGCACCTCCAGCCCATTTTTTTAATGTTGAGTGAGGGTCTCACTAAGTTACACAGGCTGCCTCTGGCCTCAAACTCATTATCCTCCTGCCTCCTGAATTCCTGGGATGACAGGCATGCACCACTGCCCCTGGCTCAAAGATGTGATTGAGGAGTAGGCTTAATACTTCCTGTGCACATTTCTACATTTTCCTTTTGATCTTTTCCCCTGGGGGCCCACCTTTCACTCCTTTTAAAGGTAGTAGTGTGTGATATGTTACTTGGTTCCTTCTTCTTACACTCTGAGATTTTATGCTGCCTTTTGTAGTGGGAGAAGGACGTGGTAATCCACTCCCAAGGCAATCTTGAAACAATCAGCCATTGAAAACCCTATGCTATGAGTGGACATGACTCGATGGTACCTAACAACAACAACGTCTTTTGTAGAGAGATTTTTGTAGAAGGTTTATCTTCCCTTTTCTCATGAGCATACTAGCTAGTAGCTTTAGAACAATGACCACATGCTAGACATGCGCCTTATTTAATCCCAATACAACTCTATGAGTTAGGCGTACTTTTTACATCTCCATTTTACAGATAAGGAGATTGAGATTTGGAAAGTAACTCATGTCTGGTCAACCTGCTAGTTAATGACACAACTGGGCTTTGAACCCAGATCTTTCACACTCAGAGGCTAATTGCTTTGCCATTATGCTCAAAACAACAGGCGAAAATCCTGGCATTCTTCAGTGGTTGCTAACTTCCGACAGTCATAGGAGAGAGTTGGGTTTTAGAAGGATGTTGTTGTTAGGTGCCGTTGAGTCAGTGTCCGACTCATAGTGACCCTATATACAACAGGCGAACCACTATTGTCAATACTTCTTTGCTGTTCATAGGGTTTTCAATGGCAGATTGATTTTTGGGAGTGGGTTGCCAGGTCCTTCTCCCAAGCCTACAGCACCTGGTGTTCTTAGGCGGTCTCCCATCCAAGTTCTAACCAGGCCGGACCCTGCTTAGCTTCCAAGATCTGATGGGATTGGATGCCACAATGGTTCGGCTGCAGACTTTGGAAGGATCAGAGCTCTCATTTAAATCTTTGACTTAAATGATTTCCAAGTTAACTTGTTCTGCATTTATTGAGCTCCTCCTTTGTGGATAAGATGCACATGGTTTCTGACTTTATAGGAGTCTTAGCTTAAGGCTACTGGGGAGGCAAATATGTTAGCATGCAGGGGATGGATCTGGGCTCTGAGCTTAATGAGAACCCCCTACCTCAGGCCTGAGGAGCAGGGAAGACTTCCAGAAGGAAGTGAAACCTTAGCTGAGTAGTAGTTTGCCAAGGGAAGAGTAGAGACCAGTTGTGGACAAACAGAACAGGGTCTGCCTGGAAGGGAGAGCGAACTGCGTGAGGTAGAGAAAGATGCTCGGAACAAGCTGGCGCACCGAGCAGATGGTGGGGAATGGACAGGTCCAAAGCCTGACTCCTTCCATTGTAGCTGGCTTATCAGGCGAAACTGCGGACTGGTTCAACAGGTCTCTTCTTGCCACCTGGTTCTAATGACCTTGACATGAACTTTATTCTCTTTTTTTCTTTGGCGGTACTGGGGGTTGAACCCACCGTCTTGTGCTTGCATGCTTTGCAAGTGCTGAACCACTGAGCTGCACACCCCTGCCCATTTTTTTACATTTTTGAGACAGGGTCTCGCTAAGTTATGCAGACTGCCTCTGGTCTCGAACTTGTGATCCTCCTGCCTCCGCCTCCCAAGTCTCTGGGATTACAGGCATGTGCCACCATGCCCGGCTTCAACTTTATTCTCTTCTCTGGGGGCAAGAGGGATCAGTGGTAGAGGGCTCAGATTTTACAGTCACACAGTGTTCTTACTGCAGCTCGGTAACTTTACAACACTGTGAATCACTCTTTTTCTCAAATGAAACAGGCACTGTAACAGTATCTATTTATGTATCTTGTTTTGCAGATTAAGTGGGATTTATTTATTTTTGAAGTGCTGGGAATCGAAGCCAGGACCTCACGTGTGCAGGGCAGTTGTTCTACCACTGAGCTACATCTGTAGCCCAAGGGGAATATATTTAAATACTGGTTAGCACAGTGCCTAGCACGTGCTAAACACCAAGTGAATGATAATGCACAAGGAACCACGGGGCCCTGCACTCTGTTTCCTCAGAAAAATGTCAGTCTTGCTGAGGCGCAAGTATTGCTGCTATTGACAGCTGAGATTAGCTCACTGTAAGGCCAAAAGGGTTTATTCATAGTTCGCGGTACCTTGTTAGCAGGAGAGAGTTCAACAGACTGGGCCCTATATTCCCAAAGCATACTGTGGTCAAATGGAATCAGAAATGCTGGGGTGTCTTGGGGGAAGAGTGTTCTATGCTCAAATGTAAGTTTGGCAACCAGGGTGTTAATGATAAGTCAGTTTCTTTACTGCATGGCTTTTCAGAGATATTCATCTACCTCTGTGCATTGTAAGTTTTTAAGGATCAAGTAGACTGTTCCAAACTTACTTGGCCAGAGGACCTAATGGCATAGGTTGGGAAAGTAGGGTGGATCAGGCCAGAGCGGGTGCCTCTTGGGGCCATTTACTTTTTTATATTAATTTTAAT
>VMDO01031870.1:0-19680 GCA_007922755.1 Pedetes capensis
TTAAGACGATTTGAATTTCACAAACCGTGGCAGGTGGAATCATCTTCCCTTTGCTTGCAGACGCTGTGGGTGCTGGGATAATTGAGCTTGTCCTGGGCTATGGTCACTCTGCTCCCTCCCCGAGGTGTGCCTCGTCCCTGGGCCTTCCCCAGTCTGTGCTCCTCTGCCCCTTAACGTCTTTCAGTCCTGTCTTCTCAACCCTGAGCCAGTCTCACTTTGCGTTCCCAGCACTCAGAAAGACCACTGGGAAGAAGAAAGAAGAAAATATGAGGAGAAAGGGACCCCCAGGATTATTTCCCAATGAAAACTGGAGAGAATGAAGATAGGAGCAAAGCTGTCTGGGGGCCTAGTGTTCAGTGGTTCCAGGAAGAGTGTTAGAGAGGGGGGAAGAGGGTACAGGTCGTTATTTCTCCTTGGGGGAGCTACTTGCATGAGTGATACTGGAATTGGAGGCCGTAGATGAAAATTATAGAAAAACTCTCTGACTTTCCTAACCTAGTGGGTAAGTCTGGGAAAATAATCAATTAATCCTTTGAAAAGAAATTCTTTCCATTGGAGGACAGTGGAAGGCCAGGGAAGACACGGGGTGAATGCTTCCTGATGGGCTGGGAGCCGGCCAGGAGCCACTGGGGTCCTGGGGCCTTTCCAGCTGTGCAGTCTGAGAGCTCTTAAATGGCACCACGTGTTCTGAGGAGAACCCACGTGGTCATGCGGTTTCCCTGTGGGGGAAGACGTGCACGTGTATGGCTCTAAAATGCAGAACCTTGCTCCATGCAAGACATGAGACAGGTGACAGGTAGCCCTCAGGGCCAGCGGTCACTGAGGTCCTGGGCTTTCCTTTGGGTCCTTCCAGTTTTCTTACAGGGAGACCTTAGGGAACTTGCTTAACTTCTTTGAATTTTCAGTGTTATCTATAAGACCAAAATAATCCTTTTCTGCCCACATCAAACGGTGGACAGGGGCAAATGACACAATGATAGCATGGCATGAGGGGTAGCCCGCTGTGGGGGTGCCTGAACCCCAACACTGTGGGGGACTGGCAAGGTGTGGAGGATGGAGTCAAGTATGGACGGCTTCGGGATGCCTTTGGTACAGGTTTTATTGTACAGCTCAGCTCTCAGGCCCTCCCTCTGGGATAGCGGAAGAGTCGCAGCTCTTGATTGTTGTAGCTCCACCTCTGGCACTGGAGCCAGAGGCTCTTCGTCTTCATCAGTGGGCCAGGGGCCCTCCCGATGTCCCCCACAAAGGCTGGCTTCTTCCCCACTGCTGTTAGTTCCCGATGTTCTCCTTCTCAGTCTGGTGATGGAGTGGGCTCTGTGATGGCAGGCAGACTTCTTTCTTTATCTGGCAATGGTGTGGCCCGTCTGCGATGGAGTGGCAGAGCAGACTGGCAGCAAGCAACCCCCCAGCAGGAAGCCAGCCACCAGCAGCTCTCAGCATCACCAGCGGCAGCCTCACATGCAGAGCGAGCTTTGTTTATATAGTCCTTGGGTAACTGCCTTAACTGCCTCAAGATGGCAATCAGGTGGGGGCCCGAGGGGCTGAGTGCAACCAATTAGGAGTGACATTCAAATAAAGGGTAAACCCAGATGTCACTCCTTGGCCAATCAAGGGGAGATCCTTGATTACCAATCAGGAGACAAGATGAAGGTTGAATATTTCCCTACAGCCCTCTATGCATATCCAAGGTACTACTGAGGTATTGCTATTATTATTATTATTATTATTATTATTATTATTATTATTATTATTATTTGCGGTACTGAGGGTTGAACCCAGGGCCTCGCGCTTGCATGCTCTGCAAGTGCTGGATCACTGAGCTGCACCCCCAGCCCATTTTTTACTTTTTGAGACAGGGTCTCTCTAAGTTACACAGACTGCCTCTGGTCTTCAACTTGTGATCCTCCTGCCTCTGCCTCCTGAGCCACTGGGATTATAGGCGTGCGCCACCACGCCTCACCCAGTATTTCTATTATTATATGTGACCCATCACAGGTCACCAGACATGATGACCTCTATTGGTCAGTGGCTCCTGCAGAGGAAAGCAGCAGTAAAGTGCAATCCCACCCTTAGGTGAATTTGACTGGAAATCAGTTACCCAAGGCCATGTGCCTAGATCATGCAGAGGAGCCAGGAGAAGCTTGGGCATGGCTCCCCCAGGCCACTGATGAAGACATGCTGCTCTTGCTGTTGGATGTACCAAAGGACACGGAATGTAACATGTTGGATAATATCTGCGTGGCATTCTAAAGCCAAGGAATATTTGATTAAGGAAATTATAAATAAAGGTTTGGGATTCAAATTTTGTTGGCGCCTCCTAAGCATTTCTGAAATCTGCTCACTTTCCTCCAGGTCCACCCTGAGTTTATTCCAGGCCCTTTTCACCTCACAGAGCAAACATCACATCAGCCTCAGGCATGGTCTCTTCTGCTTTGTGTTTTTTTTCCTGGCAACCTGAAGTCCATGTCTACCCAGAATGTTCTCTAAGGCTCCAGTCTGATGATACCACCTTTCTGCTGCACATCCGCAGTATGTCACCCCTGCCTGCGGGACAAAGCCCAGACTCCATGCCCTTGTGTCTGCCTGCTGTCCCTTGCTAAGCAGTACTCATCGCTCAGCCTGCCCTGGGGCGTTCAGACTCCCCACCTCGCCAGGCCTGGCCTGGAGGCCCCTATGTGCTCCCTCTGAGTGCTCACTCCACCTTCCCTCCTTGCTCTTGGCAGATGGCCTCATCTGGTACATCTCTAAGAAGTGGAAACTCTTTCGGATTCCTACCAAAACTATAATCAGCCACTCTGGCCTTTCTTTCTTTCCTCCTGTTGATGTGTCTCTCCTTTGCCAAAGGCTGAGTCCTTTGCTCATGCTTTGGATATCATCCTTCATCTTCTCAAGGAATTCCTCCCCTCCTTCTCCTCCTCCTTCTCCTCCTCCTTCTCCTCCTTCTTCTTCTCCTCTTCCCCCTCCTCCTCCTCCTCCTCCTCCTCCTTCTTCTTCGTACTGGGGTTTGAACCCAGAGCCTTACACCTGCATGCTTAGCAAGTGCTGGACCACTGAGCTGCGCCCCCAGCCCATTGTTTTTTTTTACTTTTTGAGACAGGATCTCCCTAAGTTATGCAGACTACCTCTGGTCTCAAACTTGCGATCCTCCCGCCTCTGCCTCCCGAGCCGCTGGGATTACAGGCATGCGCCAGTGCACCTGGTGTGGAATTCAGTTTACGCCTTTCTATGGAATCATTCCCATCAGCATACAAACATTCATTCATTCTTCTTCTTCTTCTTCTTCTTCTTCTTCTTCTTCTTCTTCTTCTTATTATTATTATTATTACTACTACTACTACTACTACTACTACTACTACTACTACTACTACTACTACTTACAGTACTGAAGGATTGAACCTAGGGCCTTGTGCATACACACAAGTTCTATCATTCAGCTGCACCCTCCATTCCTTTTTTATTCTTTATTTTGGGACAAAAATCTCACTAAATTGCTCAGGCTGCCTCTGGCCTCGAGCTTATGATCCTCCTGACTCAGCTTCCCAAGTCAGTGGGATTATAGGTGGGCACCAGGGTACCCAGTCAAACATTCTTAATGTTGTTCTTGATTCTTTTGGGGATCCCAAGCTTCCATTCCATTTATCTGCCTTTTACGCCTAGAATTCTTAGAAGAGTTGCCTGGGCATGCTGTCTTACTGCTTGTTTTAGCTCATTTTGTGTTGTTGTAAGAAAACACTTGAGGCTGTGTAAATTTAAAGTAAAAGCGCTTGTTTAGTTTATTTAACTCACAGTTCTGGAGATGCAGTAGTATGCCACTAGCATCTGGGGGGCTTCTGCTGAGACCCACCTGCTGCTCATCTCATGGATGAGAAGCAAAAGGAGGAGGTGGCTGCCTGCACAAGGGGTCAAGCATGTGGGGTGGCCTTTCTTTGTACCAACCTTCTTGCATGAGACCTGATCCATTCTTGCAACAGTGAGAACTCACTCATCTCTGACCAGTCCTTGCAAAAGGCATCAGTTCTTCTTCATGGCTTAATTACCTCGTAAAGACCCTGACACTGCTTAGTAGTACAGTAAGGTCAAACTTCCAGCACGTGTACCTTGGAGGGGCAAACCATAGTCAAATCATAGTGATGCTTCCCCTTTTCACTGTGCCAGCCAGGCTCCTCTTCCATTGTTTGACTGCGATAGCGATGATCAGGCAAGTGGCCACATTTACCTGGCCATATTCAGGGCTCAGCCTTCTGCCCTCACTGTGCTCTTCCCTCAGCACCCCACTTGGTTGTCCTGGTTTACCCATGCTCTCCCTTGCGTCTCCCCACTTGCTAGCCACGATGCACTGTATTCTTGAACCATTTTCTTCCTTGCCATCCTCTCTGTGGGTGGTCTCAACATGACCTGTAGCTTTTAATAACATTTATTTACTTGTAATTCCTGAATTTATAGTCTCAGCTCCAAACATTTCTCTAAACTCCAGACGTGCATATCCAACTCCCTACTCTACATTCTCATGTTGTTTTCTCACAGGCATCTCAAATTTAATATGCCTCAGAATGAACTTCTGAGTCCTCCCCTTCAATCTACTTCTCTCCTGTCTTCTTAGCTTCAATAAATCACACCTTCCTCCCTGCTGGCTCCATCCAGCAGCCCAGATGACTTATTTGCCTTTCTTGTTCACTTACCTACATAGCCAATTTGTCAGAAAGTCCTATCCAGTCCCCCTCTAAAGCATATCTTGAATCTATCTACTTATTGCCTGCAGCCATAGCATGGTGGTTTCCAATCCCATCAGATCTCGAAAGCTAAGCAGGCTCGGACCTGGTTAGTACTTGGATGAGAGATCATCTGGGAACACCAGGTGCTGTAGGCTTGAGAGAAGGACCCAGTAGGCCACTCCCCAAACAATCAGCCATTGAAAACCCAATGAATAGCAGAGAAACACTGTCAATAGTGTTTTGTCTGTTGTACATAGGGTTGCTATAAGTTGGACACTGACTTGACAGCACCTAACAACAAACAAAACATCTACTTGTCACCATATCTTCCTTTCTCACGCTAGTCCAAGCCATCATTGGCTTTTTACGTGGTTGCTCTAGTTCCACATGGGAAGATGGCTCCATGTCTGTTCCTATGCACCATCTAGGGAAAGTGTGAAGCCTGCCTAAAACCTTCAATGGCTTCCCAGTGGTCATCTCAGATGGTCCCCACTTGACTTGGCCCTTGCCCTTCTTTCCGTCCTTCTCTCTCCCTGTACCTACCCTTCTTCATCACAAAACCTGTGGCCAGCTCCCTCTGTGACTTTTTGCCTCATGATGTGTAGGCAGTCTCTGGTGACCACCCATGCCATAGAGATTCTGCAAATCAATATTTACATTGATTGTTGAATCTGATGCCCTGAACCAGATCCTAGAGTAAATAAGTTGAACCAAAGAAAATTCCTGCCAAACAGGAGCTGTGAGTCTAGTGGGTGAGGCAAATGTGTGCCCATGAATATTTGCAATTCCACGTGATCCGTGTGAGCATGAAGGAAAGCCAATGTGGGTCAAGAAGAGGCTTAAGCAAGTTTTCCCTTAGGAAAAGGAACATCTGCTTGATTCCATGAGCCACTACATAAACCTAAAACATCACATGAAAAGAATAACTATTGGAAACATAATAATGGAAAAACATGCTAACACATTAATATTGGTAGCCTCTGGATTGTACTTTGGGGAAACTTTCTTTTTTCCTATTTTGATATTTCAAAATTATTGTTGTTGTTGTTAGGTGCCGTCGAGTCAGTATCCGACTCGTAGCGACCCTCATAGGGTTTTAGATGGCTCACTGTTTCGGGATTGCTTTGGGAGTGGGTTGCCTCGTTCTTCTCCCATTTTGCGGTGCTGGGAATTGAACTCGGGACCTCAGAGACTGCAGCTCAGTGCTCTACCAACTGAGCTAAATCCCAGCCCATTTCAAAATAGTCTATCTTATATTTGTTACTTTTGGGCTGGGAGTATAGCTCAGGGGTCAAGCGCTCTCCTAGCATGTGCAAAGCCCTGGGATAGATTCTCAGTACCACAAAAAACAAAAAAACTAAAAAAGAAACAAAAAATCATTACTTTTTATAATTAAAAAAGAGTTGAAAAAATCTTGGAGGACACAATTCTTTTACAGACACATATATGCACACATGCACGCACAGACTCACTAATGCTGTAAAACACGAAAGCCTGAAATGTCTCCTTTATAAGCTTTCTCTTTTGCTTCTGGAAGTCAGCTGACAGGTACTAGAAATTAAACTTCTCGAAATAAAATTTCCCCAAACAAAAAGGTGGAAGAATAAAATGTAGAAGGAAAAAAAAAAACTAGAAAAAGGATGAAAAATGTTGAGATCCTGTTGTTCCTGAGTGGAGCAGGCAAAGAGTAAGCTGGGAGAGATGGAAGGAGGACTAAAGAAAATAGGATTTTGGGGCGATGTTCCACTTGTAAAAGTCAGTGGATATTTTTACAGGTACCAGCGAGACCTTCCTGCAAATCTTTTAATGGGGACGGGCTGTGAAGCAGCAATAGGAAAGATAAATGCTTTTCTGGAGAGTAATTTTAGTGCAGTGTGGAAAATGTGAAGAGAAAAAAAAAATTAAAGATTAAATGGAAAATCCAGCCACGGGCCAACCCACACCACAGAGCGCTGAGGACCTGGGTCCTAACGAGCCCCACAAGGGCAGCGGCGCGCAACACGCTCCTTCTGTGGGGCAGGCCTGGGCGCAGAGCATGCATTTCACTCCAGGCCCTGAGAGTGGCTCTCATTTCATGGGTGCAGAAGCTCTGGAAAGCACAAAGATCCAAGACCACCACGCAGTGACCTTTTCCCCTTACTCAACAATGCAAGTATATTTTTCCATAACGGGTATTTAGATGTTTCTGAATGAAGCATTCAGAATGCAGGCTGTATTTAGGGGGCACGGGGGAACTGCTTTCAATCTCTGATCCCTCTCCAACTCAGCTTCATTTTCTACCTTATTCCAGCCCTTTTGTAATAACCACGAAGGTCATACAGATCTCCCCAGGATCCCTGACTCCTCCTTCTGTTTTCTCCACACACTGGGGCGATTCCCACAGTGCTTTTCTGAAGTTCAGATTTTTCCCTGTTCCTCATGGCAAGCTGTAGTGTTTCCCGTTGCCCTGACTTGGAATTCCCAATTACCACCCAGCCGTGGGAAGCTAAAAGGAGAAATGGAACCTAGTGATTCAGGATTCTACCCTCCCTCGGTGCCCATGGCTGCTTCTTTCTTCGGAGGGGTTTTGAAGTCATGAAATCTGCCATGGTAGACACTCGGAAGATTCGAGGACTCTCTACTGAGATGTCCCTAAATACCTAAAAGAAACATGTGTAATTTCCTTGCTAACCCTGGCCCCGGAGGCTAAAGCAGTCCTGTTTCAACAAGAGTGACCAATGGCTGAAAATGTGTTACACTCCATGTCCAGAGAATTTCTATTTTGAGTTTGGAGGTCTTTTTCTTCCAATCAAAGGGAATGTTCACTCCCATCCAGACTATTATTGAGTTCTAATGGTTGATTTCTTAAGGCTCCATAACATTACAATCTAAAGAAGTAATTTCATATTTAATTTAACACAGGAGACTATCCAAAAAGATCAAGCACTAAGGAGATGGTCCCTGGTCTGGTCTTAAGCCATCTGTTCCGATACGCCCCAAAGCCCCTTTTTGCTCCAGATTGCTCAGGCAATAATCGGGAATATTTTCTTCTCTAGTGTTTAGTCCTCAGCCTAAGGGTTTATCTGTTTCTTGGTTATTTTTGCTATCTTTTGAGGAGTCTAGGGCAGTCTGGTTAGATTTAGAATTATGTTGGAACCTGGCTTGGAGGAGTTTTATTTTCTTTCTTTGGCTATAAATAAAAATAGGAGAAGGAGCCCAAGGGAGTGCGGATAAGGTTGCTATTTTGTCTACTTTGGTCCAGACCCTGATCTGAGATTTCTGCTTTTGAAATCAGGAACTCACATCAGCCTCCTCAGAGAAAGTCAGCGTGAGGCTCAAGAGCGCCTGAATTCAGTCTTGTTTAGCTGACTTGGGGTGACCAGTGGTCTGGGGCCAGTGGTCTGGAATTTTTGTTTTAAACCTAAAAGTCCCGAGTCCTGGGTGTACAGAGACATTTGGTCACCTCCTTGGAATTAAAGTCCGAATGAATTAAAACAATGAGGCAACCGAAGAAACACAATTTTCATCTCACAGTGTTTTCATTTTCTTTTGGAGTGGGGCGTGGACCCTGCTCCCAATTGTTTTACTAAATTAGGTGTTGGGGTGAAGGCCAGGACAAAAGCTAGAGAAAGAGGGTGCAGATGAAAGATTCTTTGCGATGAAACTGCTTTCAAGGCAGCTTATCTGTAGTAGTGGCCACGTTTAGATTAGGAAGAAGACATGTGATTGCAACAGAGGTTGGGCCAAAGCTAAGTTTTTAGCAATTTCTGCTATAAACAAACAAACAAACAAACAAAATGACAGGATGGAGTATATGGCTCAGGATAGAAAATCTTCCTGAATTCTCAGACTTAATGCTTTTCCTTGTGAAGTCACTACATTTGTATCCTAGCCCACAGCAGTTAATATCATAAAACTTTCAATTTATATTCTTGTTGTTGTTAGGTGCCCTTGAGTTGGACCCTATGTACAACAGGCAACACAGTATTATTACTGCTCCTTTGCTATTCATAGGGTTTTCAATGGCTGATTGTTTTTTTGGCAGTGGGTTGCCAGGTCCTTCTCCCAAGCCTACAGCACCTGGTGTTGCCAGGCAATCTCCCATCCAAGTACTAACCAGGTCTAACCCTTCTTAGCTTCAGAGATCTGACAGGACTGGTCACTACAGTGTTATGGCTGCAGGCTTCAATTTATGTATGTGCATATAAATTCCTGGTGAGAGGAGATTATGACTTCTCATTTTCATATTTGCATGTGCGGTATTTTTGGGTTGAACCCAGGACTTCACACATACTTTGCAAGTGCTCTACCACTGGCCTGCACCCCCCAGCCCATTTTTTAAAAATATTTTTATCTTGAGCCAGGGTCTCGCAAAATTATGCAGGCTGCCTCTGCCACCCAAGTCATTGGGATTACCACCATGAACCACCGTGCCTGGCCCCTCCTTTTTGTATTTTGACACCAGGCTCTATGCTGAGTATTCAGTGTATACTTAAGAAATTGAAAAATGAATCAATAGAAGTGCAAGGGAATTGTTCAAGGATAATGGAAACCTACCACCTTTTCTTTCCAATCCATAGTGGAGTGACATATGAATATCGACGTTGTAGAGTTTATTTTTATTTTACTTTATTTTTCGTAGATAGCCAACAAACATGCAACTGTTTGTTTTTTCCTTGTTGAATCACATACACACACACACACACACACACACACACACACACACACACACACTAATTGTTTGCCTCTACAAGGGGTGGAGAGCTGAGGATGGGTGGTAAGAGTGAACAAGGGACAAACAAAACTGTCTGTTTGGCCTTCTAGGAAGAGGACTTGAGACAATGGAGTGACCATCAGCCTGGCCACCCAGTCTTGGCAATCCTCACAACTGATTGCTTCATCTTCATAGGGAAGTGAAGGGACTTGGTTCCCTCTCCCTCATGTGTTCTTGATACTGTTCACACAGCTGCCTCCGTTGTCCACCTGTGCCATGGGGATCCCACCCCTAAAATAGAATGTTGGGGAGTGCAAAAGAGTAAGAGCACTATGGGACCACACTCAGCCATTACTGGGGAATTAAAGTAAGCACACTAGAGGCGCTCTTCTCCCTCTCTTCCTGCCTCTTTCTTTCTTTCCTTCTATTCTTTTCTTTGTTAATTTCAAAAGCGATGCATGCTTTGTATACAAAAGGCCTTAAGCAATCAGAACAAGGAGGAACCTTCTTCCCCAGGGTAACCGCCCACTTCGTGCCAACGCT
Organism: Pedetes capensis; assembly: GCA_007922755.1. Lineage (NCBI taxonomy): Eukaryota > Metazoa > Chordata > Mammalia > Rodentia > Pedetidae > Pedetes > Pedetes capensis. The sequence continues at coordinate 9,949 of VMDO01031870.1, forward strand.
TGATGTGAACTACACTCTCTGTCCTGCACTGCAGAAGACGGAACTTGCTTCCAGCGCTGTGGTCAGTCTTGGCGACGAAACCTGGGCTTTTGGCCACGTCCTTGTGCTTGTGAATGTGTCCGGCTTGGGCTTCTTTTCTGCATCTACTTTTCAGCTTGGCTCAGCCTTCACATGACCAGTTTTGCCTTTGCCTTTTACCTATTCCTAAGCTCCTTTGAGGGCTGGGATTTAGCTCAGTTGGTAGAGCGCTGCACTGCAGTCTCTGAGGTCCCGAGTTCAATTCCCAGCACTGCAAAAATGGGAGAAGGACCTGGCAATCCACTCCCAAGTCAATCCCGAAATGGTCAGCTATTGAAAACCCTATGAGGGTCGCTATGAGTCGGATACCGACTCGACAGCACCTAACAACAACAACAACAACAACAAGCTCCTTTGAGGGGTGAGATTTAGCTCAGTTGGTAGAGCACCGCTCTGCAGTCTCTGAGGTCCAGGGTTCTATTCCCAGCACTTCAAAAATAGGAGAAGGATGTGGCAATCCACTCCCGAAGCAATCTTGAAACAATCAGCCACTGAAAACCCTATAAAGGTCACTATGAGTAAGACACACTTGATGGCACCTGACAACAACAAGAAGAGGCTCCTTTGCCCTTACATGTCTGTCAGTTTGTCATGTTATGGGGGCTTGAGTGTTGCTGAGAGGCTGAAAGCTATGCCATTGGTATTTCAGATACCAGCAGGGCCACCCATGGTGGACAGGTTTTAGCTGAGCTTCCAGACTAAGACAGACTAAGGAGAAAGACCCGGTAACCTACTCCTGAAATAATTAGCTATCTATGAAGAGCAGAGACGCACTGTCAAGTACAGTGCCAGAAAATGAGCACCCCCAGGCTGGAAGGCATTCAAGAAATCACAGGGGAAGAGTTGCCTCCTCAGAGTCAACTGTAACAACTAGAATGAAGTAAAGCCCCTGGGACCTCCTTTTACTGATGTGTCAATACTCAAAATGAGAAGAAATATAGTGGCTGCAACAATGGCTCAAACGTAAAAAGATCTTATGCATGGCACAGTGTTCGGTAGTGTTTCGTTCTATTGTACATAGGGTCGCCATGGGTTGGACCTGACTCCATAGCACCTGACAACAATAAAGCTTCTTTGAGCATCACTGCCTGACATTCCAGGTGTAAGTCCCACCAGCCTCTGGCTTTCTGCCTGAGAGAGATTTGCTGCCAACTTTGACCCTTCCCAATAATTTGTTGTTATTGTTGTTTTTGTTAGGTGCTGTAGAGTCAGTATCTGACTCATAGCGACCCTCATAGGGTTTTCAATAGCTGACTGTTTCAGGATTCCCTTGGGAGTGGATTGCCAGGTCCTTCTCCCATCCCAATAATACCATTTACAAATATTCCTTGTCTCCAGGTGTTACATTGGATCCTAGTAGGCTCTCTACCTGTATTTCCCACTATGTCTACCCTATCCAAAGTCAGAGAATTACCCACCAGGCTGTTCATAACATATGATTGGCACGTGCCAGGGTTTCTAAGTAGGGAGAATGTTTCTAAGTAGAGGTCAAACATGGCAGGGCTTATAGTCTTGCTTTTTGAGTCTTTGGCCACATAAAGATAAGGCTAAACGCTTAAACTAGAATTCAACAAATGCTGTTGGGCAATAGAAAGGATATAAATCTAAAGAGGAACATGCAATTAAATAATCTGGTTTATGAAATCGTATTATTTCATTTTCAGATTGACGTCTCTGCATGCTTGGCTCTCACAAAGCTTTTCTCTTGCTTTCACAGGACAGTGGGCACCTTTTTTTTGTTTGTTTGCTTGTTTTTTGTTTTTGCCGTACTGGAGAGTTGAATGCAGGGCCTCATGCCTGCTTTTTGCAAGCGTTCAACCACTGAGCCTCTCTTCCAGCCCACTTTTTACTTTGTATTTTGAGACAGTGTCTTACAAAGTTACACAGGCTGTCTCTGGCCTCGAACTTGCAATCTTCCTGCTCCACTTCCTGAGTCACTTGAATTAAAGGTGTGAGCCACTGGGCCCGGCTTGCTTGCTTGATTTTTTCTTTTTTGAAACAAGTCTTGCTATGTATCCCAGCCTGGCCTTGAACTCTCTAGGTAGCCCATGCTGACTTTGAACTAATGATCCCCCTGCCTCTTCTTCCCCAGTGGGCATCTTTGATTCGGCCTCCTGGGAGGACTAACAAGCACTCACAGGTAACATGAAAAGGTGAGACCCATAAAGACACGGGGAGTCCTTCCAGTTCTTACTGTGGGGCGGTTCTGTTTTACTTCTGAAGTCCCTGCTCTGCCTCTCTAATACGGGGATGTCCTTTAATAACAAGTTCCAATGTAGCAAGCAGGATAGCAGACATCATAGGAGGGAGAATGAGGTATAATCCAGGCCTTTCCCATGCTCAAAATGCTGGGTGTGGACTTTCTAGTGGGAATCAGAAAATGGAGAAATTATATTGCTGTACACATGGGACTTTGTCTTACCTAGATGCCAATTTATGCTCTTCTTGTTATAAAATAAAACAGATTATATTGTTTTGAGAGCTTACAGAGACTTTCTGAGGAGGCTGTGGAGCCAGGCTATTTTCCAGCTGATTTGTTCCTTGATAAATTATGAAAACATGGCACCAAGCGACACCCTCAACCAAGAAGCAAAATGATGAGGGCCTCCACTGCCCTTAACCTTGGGAAGTTCTGGGGAGGCCTGTTCTCAAGATGGTATGCATTTGTTTTAAGTTGACCTCCAGATAATAAAAATACACTTCAAAATATTATGCTGCTGTGTCTTCACTGATCAAAAGAAGAAAGGAGTTGTTTTCAGTGAGAAATCTGATTTATACCACAATGGCATTGCTGATCAGATCTGTTCCGACCAGTTATTTTGTCTCCTCACTGAACATGTCCAGAAATTGAAAGCGTCTGATGCCTGCAAACAGAATGACAAAGCCTTCCAAGCTGGAGTAAATCTGACACCAAAACATATTGCAGCAATAACAAGAAAGAAAAATTCATTAAGCCAGACGTGTTTGAAATATGGGGACTCGCTGCAGACCCATGATGAAGGGCGATCAGACAAAAGCATTCGCTGTCTCTATTGTAAAATCAAAGCTCCAGTTTATGAGGAGACTTTGAACATAGTTGAAGTAATGAATAATAGGCTCATTATTCTGGCTAATACTCACTTTTAACTATGAAACAATGTTAATATGTTAGGATTCTTTGGAGGTATGAATTAACAAACACCAAGTTTCCATGAAATTTTTAGGACATGTTTTATTTTTTCTATTAAAGTATTCAGCTACTTCTTAAATGTGGAAAAATCACAAATGTGTTCCCACAGAAGCAACTATTAGATAGCAATGCAGAACAGTTCACTTTAGGAGTAAGTATGGTGGCCTGAAATCAGAGCATAATATTAGCTAGAGATAGATAATCTAAAACAGTGGTCCCCAACCCTTTTCACCAGGGACCAATTTCATGAAACGCATTTCTTGCACGGAACTGGGGCAGGGGATGGGTGGTGTTTTGGGGATGTTTCAAGCACATTGTTGTTGTTAGATGCCATCCAGTCAAATCCGATTCATAGCGACCCTCACAGAGTTTTCAATGACTGTTTCGGGAGTGGATTGTCAGATCCTTGGCCCATGTTTGCATATTACATTATCTATAAATACAGATGAAGCTTTACTGGTTTGCCTGCCATTCACCTCATGCTGTGTGGCCCAGTTCCTAAGCAGGTTGGGGACCCCTATTCTAAAAGTGGCCCATCATGGAATTAGGCTGATATCAGGTAACACTTGGCTTAGAAGTGGTCCAAAAATAAGTGTCATGGAAGTTTCTACTGCATATTGAAATAACACATTTCTTAAAGACTACTTAAAATGTAATGAAATCATTAGTGTGTGCAAAAATTTGACAAGCAAGAAGTGTTTGTAATGGCATAGCGGGAGTAAGGCAGGAAAAAAAGTTGCCTAATTGGATTCTCTTTAAAATATGTGTGGAATTAAAATAATAATGCTGATAATAATAATGTAGCACCAAAAGAAGAAAGATACTTTAGAATGAACTTGAAATGACCAGCTTCAAGGAAATTTCCTGCTGCTTTATAATCAGGGACATGAGTTTATTGCAAAATCATTCTTGGAATATTATGGAGAAAACCAGACCCTCAACTATCAGACATTCTGACTTTTATATTTTCTTTTTACAGGCTTTGGGGATAAATTATTAAAATAGTAGTATTTTAAATAATTGGATGTTAAATAGAGCTCTATGTTGTATAGAATAATGTAGGTAATATCACTTTAAATAATCTTCAAAGGACCATTACACAAAATATTTAGTTTTACCCACACAGACCCTTATTAGGTTTGCAGGGCAGGCATATTCCTTTTTTTTTTTTTTTTTTTTTTTTTTTACAGAGGATTTAAGAGTGGAAGCTTTTGATTTGCCTAAGGCTGGGAACTGCTGGCACCAGGAACTAGTTCATCTCACCCCTGGATCAGCGCTCGCTGGGTTTTGGTGACTGAAAAAGACTTTTCTGACTTAGAGTAGTTTTTGAATGAGACATAGAACATTAAAAATGTTGGCCTAGGGGCTGGAGGTCTAGCTCAGGAGTAGAGCATGAATTTAACATGTGGGAGACCCCATGCCCGGTGGTCAGGTCCCAGCCCCAAATAAATAAATAAATAAATAAATAAATAAATAAATAAATAAATGTCATGGCTTAGTTCCAGGTTCCAAAATACTGCATCATTATTCTTTGACATTCTCCAGTGAATGAATGTAATGTAATTCCTCATCGTAATGTATACATTCTAGGCATCAACATATTTTTCTTTTTTTTAATTTTGTGGAAATTCTGTGGAATTTCCTGGTTCGTTTCATTTGCATTATATTTTGCTCTGAGGGGATTCATAAATTGCTTTCATGAACAATGATAGTTTATCAGTCACCTCATTTATTGAGTATATACTGAAAACAGGTAAAGTTCACCAAGAATTGAGAATCAACTCCAAGAACTTTTTTTTTTTTTTTTTTTTTTCCTGTTTTGGTTTTTCTCAGATAGGGCCTTGCTTTGTAGCTCAGGCTGGCCCCAAACTCATGATCATCCTGTCTCAGCCTCCTGAGTCCTGGGATTACCAGTGTGTACCACCACACTCGGTTGAATTCCACGTGCTTAAAATGCTTTTAGAATAATGGAAACGTCTTATTGTGGAAAGGACTTTTGGGGAATTACCTTTATTATTATTTACAGAGATTTTGTCTAATAGGCAGTGAGACACACATATGTATGGAGTTCGGGAAATGCAAGGTGATGTTAATTTTTTAGTCATCACCATGGGATCAGCCGTCTAGGGCAATGCCAATGACTGGAGAAGAAAAGATGAGGTTCAACAACTGTAGTGTAACATGGGTCGGGGTAAGGAGTAGTGATCCTTGTACTGGCTACAAACTGGAAGCACATCCAAAGATTAAAATCAGATAGTGGTATCTGAGTTTCCTCCCCAGGGCTCCTGGCTCAGTTATCTGGCCTAGGAGCTCAGCCCCGGAATTTTGTAGATGCTTTCAAGTGGTTCTTCTGTACAGGTGGGGCTGAGAACCATTATTGGAAATGTTAGGAAGGTGAAGGTAGGCCCCCAAAGGAGATCAAGAAATACAAAAGAATGGCGTTCTGGAAGGCAAATGCAGAGAGTGTGGGGAAAGAGGGATTGCTCAGTGGGGCAAGCCTGGCTGATGCAACAAAAGCAATGAGAACATTGGCCATTCTTTCTTTTCTTTTCTTTTTTTACTTGGTGGTATTAGGGGGTAAACCCAGACCTCACACATGATTTGTAAGTATTATACCATTGAGCTGCACCCCCAGTTCATTTTTTTTTTTTAAAGAAAATTCATTTTGAGACAGGGTCTCACTAAGTTATGCAGGCTGCTTCAGGCCTTGAACTCTCTGTCCTCCTGCCTCAGCCTCCTGAGTTGCTTGGAGGACAGGAACATGCCATGCTCCTGGTGCATGACCATGACAAGGGTGGTCTCCATGGAGTGGTGGCGATGAAAGTCTAAATAGAATAGATTCAGGAACAATGCTGTATTACTCCATACCCCATCATCATTTACTAATAAAAAGAAATAAAAAACAAACAAAAGAATAGATTCAGGAGAGGACACGAATGAAGAAAGTCAACGTGGGCAATTCTTTAAAGGAGTTTTCTTATAAAGGGGAACAGAAATATGGGGAGGAGCTTAGAAAGGATTTAGAGTGAAGGGATTTTTTTAAGATGATAAATATTACAGAATATTTGTATAAGGATGGGAATGATTCAGTAGAGAGGAGAAAATAAGGAATGAAGAAAAACAGTTGTAGGTTGTTGTTAGCTGCCATCGAGTCGATATCCGACTCATAGCGACCCTACGTACAACAGGTGAAACATTTTGTCTGTGCTTCTCTGATATTCATAGGGTTTTCAATGGTGGAATGATTTTTTGGGAGCTGGTTGCCGGGTCCTTCTCCCAAGCCTACAGCACCTGGTGTTCCCAGGCGGTCTCCATCCAAGTATTAACCAGGCCCAACTCTGCTTAGCTTCTGAGATCTGACAGGATCAGATGCCACAGGGCTACAGCTGTAGGCATAGTTGTAGGAGAGAGGCTTTAAATAGACAAGGGTGATGAGGTCCCCACAAGAGGAGGGGCTTGGAGCATAGAGTAGGCAACTCACCTGTTGAAAGAGGAAGAAAAGCAGCATGGTAACAACTGAAGGCATGGAGTGGATGGTGGGAGGTCCCAAATGCCCAGAGTGCCCATTGCCCATGAACAGAGAGCAGGAGGACCTGGAAGTTTGGAGACAGAGTATTTAAGACAGTCACTGCTTAAGGGGTGGGAAATGTGGTGGGATTGATGGGTAGCATTTGGACTGCTTTGAAGAGTGTGGCCACGGATTGAAGAGCGACCAGTGCCCATGATTGACTCCATATTTCCCAGCTCTTTGGGTGCAGGTGTATTTGTACAGGCAGGGGGCTGTTCCCCAGGTGAGCGTGAGGAAGGGAAAAAGAGAAAAGGAAGCTGAGAGCATTTGCAAGGAAATATGTGCAGTGATGGACCATGAACGCTAAGCTGTGGTTGAGGAGACGTGAGGACACGGGGAAGTGATGGACAATGAGAAGATGGCAGGGGCTGGGGATCTGAGGCCCCAGTGGGACAGCAGAGTTATTGGAATGAGATATGAGGAGAGATGGTTTGGAAACGTAGGAGGTGGAGGGAGGAGAGAGAGGTGCTTAAAGTTAAGATCGTGCAAGAAGAATAATAAGTTACTTACACTGACATTCTAAAATGTGTAGGGCAGCTCTCCAGTGCTCCCAGGTAGGTAGGAAAAAAAGGCTCCATTGGATATGAGAAGTTTAGGAAGTGAGAAGACAAGGGGTTGGAGAGATTTTTTTTCTACAGATGTGGAAATCCTCATGAATTGCAACAGAAGAAATGGTGACGAGAAAGTGAGCCAGGAGCTTTAACGAATGAGAAGGAATCAACTGAAGGTCTGTAACTGCAGTGAAGAGGGCGGAATATCTGATTCGCTCCATGGTTCTGGCCAGAGCCTGAGCACTTCAAAAGAGCTCTGTCCTGGAGAAGGGTTCACAATGGTCTGAAAGCAGTCCCGAGGAGGAAGAGAGAGACTTTGTCTAGCTCTCAGCCCAGTGGGGCAAGAGATGTGGGAGTACACTGAGCTTCAGCCTTTGGTTTGAGCGGGAAGGTGAAGGCAACATTTAGAGGGGAGGTGGAGGACACGGGCCATCACTAGGGTTGGGCCAGGAGTTTAAGAAGGCAAAGAGGAGGTGTTGGTGGGAACAGGGATAGGTATACCAATGAGTCACTTTGACTCGGGATGATGCAACAGATTTTCATGAGGAAAAGAGTCTAGATCCCCCATGTCTGTCAGCTTGTCATGTTGTAGGGGTTTGTGTGTTGCTGTGATGCTGAAAGCTATGCCACAGATATTTCAGGTACCACTGGGGCCACCCATAGTGGACAGGTTTCAGCTGAGCTTCCAGACTAAGACAGACTAGGGAGAAGGACCCAGCAGCCCACTGCCAAAACAATTAGCCATTGAAAGCCCTAGGAATAGCAGAGAAGCTCTGTCAAATATAGTGTGGGAAAATGAGTCCTCCAGGATGGAAGGCATTCAAGAAGTGACTGGGGAAGAGCTGCCTCTTCAAAGTAGAGTTGACTTTAATGAGTGGAATGGAATAAAGTCCCTGGGACTTCCTTTTGCTGATGTGGCCAGAATCAAAATGAGAAGGAACACAGTGTCTGTAATATTGGACTCAAACATAAAAAGATCACTTGTATGGCACAGTGTTGGGTAGTGTTTTGTTCTATTGTACTTAGGGTAGCTATGAGTTAGTCCCAACTTGATGGCACCTAAGAACAACAACAACAAGAGTCTAGATGATGAGGGTGACCTTGGGCCCTGTTGTAATCAAGAAAAACAGCCTCACAGGGCATGGTGGGCTCAGTCCTGACGTTTCTAAAAGCTTGATATTTATTTCTAATTAGAGCACAGTTCTGGGAGTGGGATCTTTGATTATGGTCATGGCACAGTGACTCTGGGGACAGAGAGTTTCTAAAGCCACACACACTCTTTGGGTTTTCTGTCTTGTGAAGAGTAATATCATGGCTAGAAAAATGTTCAGTATCAGCCGGCTGAGGTGGCGTATGCCTGTAATTCCAGCAACTTGAGCAGCAGAGGCAGGAAGATCACCAGTTTGAGGCCAGAGGCAAGCAGCATAATTTAGGGAGGACCTGTCTCAAAATACAAAGTAAAAATGGGCTGGGGGTGTGGCTCACTGGTTGAGTATTTGCAAAAATCATGCCTGAGGCCCAAGGTTCAACTCCCCAGTACTGCCAAAAAAAAAAAAAAAAAAAAAAGAAAGAAAGAAAGAAAGAAAGAAGGCAAAAAAGAAAGAAAGAAAAAGAAAAAAAGAAAAGAAAAGAAAAAAATATTTAGCATCACATTAGAGCTCTACAGACTTTTTGGAAATATTTTTAATTATCTCCTTCAGGTAGGTTTTGGGAGGTGAAATTTTAGGTCATAGTTTTTGATGTTATGGCTAATAAGATAAATTCTCCAATAGTTGTTCTCCTTCAAAAGAGGAGCCTCAACCAATGATGGAAGCTGGACAGTTCAAGCTAATGACTCGCTCAGGAATAGCAGGGGACCTAACCCTATTAAATGGGTTTGAGGAGTCTATCGGAGGGGTGGAGAGGTGGCTGGATGGAGACTTCAGGGAAAAATTCCGAATGCCTTTGTGTTAGCCGGCTTCCTGTCACTATGACAAATAACCTGAGAATGATCGCTCAGCTTATAGAGAGAAAGTGTTTATTTTCGCTCACAGTTTCAGAAGTTTCCATCCATGGTCATGTGGCCTTGTGGCTTTGGGTCTGTGGCAAACAGCATATCCTGGTGAGAAGTGTGTGGTGGAGGAAGCCGCTCGCCTCGTCACAGCTGGGAAGCAAAGAAAGACTAGAAAAGGCTGAGGTTCCTATATCCCCTTTAAGGGACACCCCTCAAAGACCTTCCTTCCAATGAGGCCTCACCTCCCCAAAGTTCCACCACCTTCCTACAGCATCACAGGCTGGCAACTAAGCCTTTAAGGCATGGGCCTTTGGGGATCACCCCAGGTCCAAATTACAGCATCTTTGTTGTTGTTGTTAGGCACTGTTTAAGT
>VMDO01031871.1:0-19607 GCA_007922755.1 Pedetes capensis
TGGTATCACTAATAGTAATTGCCCCTCTCCCACTGGTTCCTGCCATGCCATGAAGCTTCTCTTGCTTTGGTTTCTCCTGAATATGTTTTCCTTGGGGTTTGGTCCATTCGGTTGGTCTCAGTGCCATTTTGGGTTTTTATTGGTTTACATTCCAAGAAATTAAAGAATGGCAGATTGCGCCACATTTCATTAAATAGTAAGAATTTGCAAACGATGATCTTCTAAAGGTTCGTGCATGAGTTGTTTCAGATCACTCAGCAACAGTGTAATAGTGACCAGAGCCTTAAGCTGGCCCTGGACCTATTCTGTTTGCCAAGCGTGGTTATGATTTGAGTAAATGAAATACAGTACTATCGCACTGTTTATAACGAACTGAACATGCACGCTGTGCCTACCTGTCTCTTGCCTTGTGGTTCTTGAGGGATAGCGGAATCAGAAGGAGACACGCTGGCACCTCTGCTTTCCTGAGGAGTTGGGGTGAATTTCAAAACTTGTGCCGTCCCTGCTTTCTAAGTCTGGGTGAATTGACTAGCTTTAGCTCAGTTGGTAGAGTGCCGCTCTGTGTTCTCTGAGGTCCCGAGTTCGATTCCCAGCGCTGCAAAAATGGGAGAAGGACGTGGCAACCCACTCCCGAGGCAATCCCGAAACAGTCAGCCATTGAAAACCCTACCAGGGTCGCCATGAGTTGGACACGGCTTGACGGCCTAACAACACACCTATGCCTTCCCGGTCATTGTGATCCTGGTGGCTTATGGGCAGCATGAGATTTTCCTTATTGTGCATGGACAGGAATTTGGTGACCATATGGGAGTGGACAGAGAATTGTAAAGGGACAGTCACAATTGAAATGGGTGAAGCTAGGCAGGCAAGAAGCCAGGCTGGGAAGGAGAGAGCCAGAGGGCCAGGGGCTGGGACTGACACCCGCTCGGGGTTCGCCGTCCATTTTCTTCCCCCAGCACACCTGTAAATGGAGTGGAAAGCTTGCTAGAAGTTTAGTTGGTAGTTCAACCAAGAGTACTTCCACCTTAGCCACTCAAGGAAGACTGGGTCAAATGTGACTTGTTTCAAATTCCAAATCCTTTTCCAGAAGCTCTAATATGATTTCATTAAAAACCAATTGGGCTGGGCATGGTGGCGCACGCCTGTAATCCCATCGGCTCGGGAGGCAGAGGTGGGAGGATCGCAAGTTCAAGACCAGAGGTAGTCTGTGTCACTTAGCGAGACCTTGTCTCAAAAAGTAAAATAAAAAAAAAAATGGGCTGAGGGTACAGCTTGGTGGTCCAACACTTGCAGAGCATGCAAGCTCGAGGCCCTGGGTTCAACCCCCAGTAGCACCAAAAAAAAAAAAAAAAAAAAAGGTAAATTACACACAATTCATCCATTAAGTGTTGTGAGTAAAGTTTGCAGATGGAATTTCAGTTTTAGTAAATTATAGAAAATGGAAACAAAAGAAATTACCAAATGAAATACTCTTATTTATAAATACAAGTTTTTGTTGTTGTTAGGTGCCATGGAGTCAAATCCAGCTCATCGTGACCCTGTGTACAGCAGAACAAAACACTACCCTATAATGTACCATGCGCACGATCTTTTTATGTGTGAGCCCGTTGTGGCAGCCACTGTCTGTCTTCTCATTTTGAGTCATGCCACATCAACAAAAGGAAGTCCTTTAGAAAAGGAGGTTGAAGTTATTCCTTTAGCTGTTTCCCATGTGCTTATGGCTTGGTTGTATGGAAGTATAATGTAACACACCAGGATGTTTGTATTATATTTGTTAAACTAATGGCAGATCATCAGCATTCCCTAATATCACAAAGTTCTGTACACAGACACATGAAGAAGTTTGCCAAATACTGTGTATATGTTATACATAAAAGGAAAGAAAACACCAAATTACAGTTATGGGGTAAAAATGAGCATAATTTCTTCTTTAAGATGACGAAGATACAAAGAAAGGTTAAAATTTTAAGTAGTATTTGTAACTGCTGCTTTTCTCTCTTCATATTTGCCTCCTTTTTCCTCGTAGGGCATGCTATTGAAGCGGAGCGGCAAGTCGCTGAACAAAGAGTGGAAGAAGAAGTATGTCACCCTGTGTGACAACGGTGTGCTGACGTATCACCCAAGTTTACACGTGAGTACGGCCTCGGGGTGCGGCGGACAGGTGCAGAGCTCATGAAAGCACTGTGAAGGAGCCTAACAAGCAGCCCCGCCTCTCACCTCCGGGTGGAGCTGGAGAATCTGGTCTCCCGCTCAGCCCTGAGTGGAATCATCCTGGCCCTCACACTCTGACCACAGGTCTTTCTGTCTCTTCCCTCCCTAAATGTCAACCTATGGCTCTCTACTTAGACAAAGAATTACAGGGAAAGATACAGGTGAAGTAAAATTTTAAGTGAGAGTAGAAAGGTAGGAACAAGTAGGAGCAGAAAAGAGAAGGTGAAAATCTAAAATGAAGAAAACGAGTGAATTTAATCCCAGGATTCAGCTCTGAACTGCTGAGAACAAAAACAGAAGCCAAATGCAATTCATGACTCCAATTTTATCTTTAGACAGGAGCACATACCGGTTCATAAGGCAAGAGAAACATTTCTGTATGTGTTAATGAAATTTGGTGTATTGGTGATTTATATAAGATAGGTTAACGGGCAGGGGTTTAGTTCAGTGGGTAGAATACTGCTCCGTGGTTTCTGAGGCCCTGGCTTCCATCCCCTGCACCACAGAAATGGGAGAAGAACCTGGCAGCCCACTCCCGAGACAATCAGTCATTGAAAACCCTGTGAATAGCAGAGAAGCATTGACATAATGCCGGGCATAGCACAGTGTTTTGTTCTGTTCTACATAGGGTTGCTATGAGTCAGACCCTACTCAGCAGCACCTAACAACAACAGATTAAAAACAGAATTAGTTTTTATTTCCTGGAGGAAAATGCAGTTATGTCATCCGCAGTTCGTTCTTTCAGTAAGCTTTGATTATTTAAGATTGGAGTGTTCATTCTGGCTTTATAACAACACATTCCACAACTCTTGCTGAAGGTAGAGAAATGGGTAGATCAGAATGCACAGCGTTAATCTGTCAGTGGATTGTATCACTGTGTCAACCTATTAATTTTTTTACTCGAAATACTTTTAAAATTGCACAGTTGACAAGAAGGTAAAGATAAGCATATTGAATGAAAACACTACCTAAATAACATGATAACATTTCGAGGTACAGACTTCCATCCATTCCTCTTCCTGTGGCTGTGGTGCTTCTATGCTCATGTACACTGCCTGGGGCCTGCTTTCCTCATTAATGACAGGTCATATGCACCTTTCCAGCTCAGCAAATGTACACTGCTCTTTTTAACGCTTATGTAATATTCTATTGTGCGGACACACCCTAAGTGATTCAGCAACATCTCAAAAACAGACATTTGGCAAATGAATTTACTCTGAATTTTTATTTTTGCTGTTATGAGTACCTCTGATCAGTGTCCTTCTCTTTATATCCATGTGTCCTTGTCCATTTCCCTAGGACGAATTCCTAGTAACCAGCTGGCTGAGCCAGAGTCCATGTACTGCTGTCACAGCTTTCCGTACATGTTGTCAAATTCCTAGGGAGCGTCTGTCAGTTTATCTCCTCCGGCTGTACACAAGATCCCTTTGCCCCAGCACTCGTGAGAACATCCACCTAAAAAAAAGAACACCAGTCTTTTCCGATGGGCCAGGTGACCACTGGCCCTCTTGCTGTATACTCTGCTTGCTAGCGTGCATGGCACTTCTCCCCTTTCGTGACAGCAGTAGCTACACCTTTCGGAGCCAGGTCAAACAGCAGTTCTTTCAGGAGGCTTCTCTGGTCTGTTTCTAGTTCTAAGGGCAACGCCTTCCTCACTTGACTGCTAAGTAGATATCTGAGGTGTACGCAGGCCGTCCCTGGCTGACAGCGGCTTGCCTTAGTCTTTTTTGACTTGACAGTGGTGTGAGAGTCTCCGCCTACACCCATTGCTTTTCGCTTCCAGTACAGTGTTTGGTAAATTAGCCAAATATTCAACACTTTATTACAAAACAAGCTTTGTGTTAGATGCTGTCCAACCATCACTAATGGAGGTGCCCTGTGCACTCTTGAGCCAGGCTAAGCTAAGCTGGGATGCTTGGAAGATGAGGTACACTAAATACGTTTTCCATGCGTGATATTTTCAACTTAACGATGGGTTTATTGGGGGGTAACCCCCAACGTAGAGCTGGGATTTAGCTCAGGTGGTAGAGCGCCGCTCTGCAGTCTCTGAGGTCCCGAGTTCGATTCCCAGCACCACAAAAACGGGAGAAGGACGTGGCAACCCACTCCCGAGGCAAACCCTTAAACAATCAGCCATTGCAAATCCTATGAGGGTTGCTATGAGTCGGACACGACTCGACGGCACCTAATAACAACAACGACAACCCCGTTGTAAGCCAGGGACCATCTGATTGCGGATGTACATAGGGATGTATCTATATGCATGATACACAGGCGCATTCTTACATAGAGAAGTGTGGACAGATTCTTACCCATAGACATTCCTAAGAGAGAGAGACAGCCTTCATTGTATAGGAAATCCCTTTGTGCTGGTTTTGCTGCCAGTTTCTCTTGGGAACAGTGCTGGTTTGTCGGGTGACCTCCAACACGCAGAGGTGGCATGTCTATCTGGTCCTTGAGTACCGCCTGTGACTGGGCCACCCCGTTTCTAAGACTGCCCCCATGAGGACACACAGCCTCGCTAGCCCTTCACTGACTCCCTCTCCCCACATCTGCCCCATCAGCAGGGGATGCAGCCCTGGTGGGGAGGGGCTTCATTCTTGCTAAGACCCTGCCAGAAAGCAAAGGGCTAATCATCGGCTGCCTTGCTCTTCGTGCCTGAGAGAAAGAAGTGCAATGAAAATATTCCCCTTGCTAGGACTCAGTGGCCGGAACATAGCGAGGTCTAATTGATGAGACGTTTCTAGTCCCCGTCTACGCACCCGCTGAGCCCGGGCTTGGTCAAAGGGACATTTGCTTCTTGCCAAGGGGCAAAGATGATAATATACAGCGCGTGCCTGAAAAATCCCCGTAGGAGGGTGAATGGCTGCTCCCTTTTTCATCCCAAACTCCTGGTAATATAATCACAACGAGTTCTTCAAAAATTCTCCTGCGCACGGGCCTTTTCTTCTGATGTCCTCTGTGTTTGCCAGTCCCACCTCTCCTTTTTTCCCTAAGCGTGCACGTGCATTATTGAGAGTACAGAAGAGGGGCCGTGGGATGCCGCGCTCTAAGTGTTTGGCAAGGAAGAGCCGGGGTCATTTCAAATGCAGTCCAGTTAATGCCTTTCTCTCCAGAGCTGAAATCCTTGGGGCAAGTGCACAGGTAGTTCCGAGCGAGTGACTCAGCCCAGGCATTCGTTCCTGTTTCTCAGTATAATCCTTCCTTGACTTGATTGCCATAACTACACATTGGATGAAGGTTTGGAGGGCCGTGAGTTCTAGGCAGCTTCTCAGTCTGGTGCCTGGAGTGGATCTACTCTATTCTGTGATACTGGGGTTTGAACCCAGGGCCTCGCACTTGGATGCTTTGCAAGTGCTGGACCACTGAGCTGTGTCCCCAGCCTTTTTTTTTTTTTTTTTTTAACTTTTTGAGACAGGATCGCTCTAAGTTACGCATACTGCCTCTGGTCTCGAACTTGCGATCCTCCTGCCTCTGCCTACTGAGCCGCTGGATTACAGGTGTGAGCCACCACACCCAGCATATCTGCTGTATTCTGAGGGCTGAGAGCTGCAGTCCTGAGCAGCTGAGTTAGTCTGGGATTCCTAGATAAAACGGAAAAGAAATTAAAGTTTGATAACACTGTCTTCTTGGTTGCTTCGGAATGTTTTTTTGTTTTTTGGTACTGGAGGTTGAACCCACGGCCTCGCACCTGCATGCTTTGCAAGTGCTTTGCAAGTGCTGGACCACTCAGTCTTTTTTTTTTTTTTTTTTTTTACTTTTTGAGAGGGTCTTGCTAAGTTACGCAGACTGCCTCTGGTCTCGACCTTGCGGTCTTCCTGCCTCCGCCTCCTGAGCCGCTGGGATGACAGGCGCGCGCCACTGCGCTCGGCTGTTGCTTCGGATTTTTAAGAGTGTGAGACTGAGATCTTTCACCAAAAACTCTTAGCAAACTAAAGCTAATGCAGTTTAGTTGGATTTCTAAGGAAAAACCCATCCCCAAACTGAAGCTGCAGGGTGGGTCAGCTGAATGCCGAGACTAAGGCCGGGACCTGGCAGGACAACCCTGCTCAGTGAATTCTCCTTTCTTTCTAAGGATGCTGTTCTTAAGTTAAATGAAACCTGGAGCGCAGTTTAGATAACAGGTGGAAAGCTTCACTAAAGTAAGACTGAAACTGCCTTCCCAGGGCGACGGGGGCCCTGGTGTATTCAGGACTGTGGGGGCTTCTCCTGCAGTCCAGGACAGGGTGGTCTTCCCACTCCAGGACTGGCCAGCCTTACTTGTTTCTTTACATTTGCTTGGCATTCTGCACAGACCACCCTGCGCTTTTAAGGAGAGGGGAAATAACAGGAAGCGGGCACGCCGGCTTCTGCAGCTTGCTCTTTTGTGGTCTAACATTGCTGGTTTTCTGAAAAATTGCCCACCTCCGGGACCTTTAAAAGCCCCGAGCGCTTAGCCCTCCCAGGGAGACACACGCAAGCGGCTCATGGTTCTCGGACGCATTGCTGGATCACAGCTGGGGCGGACGGAGGCTGCGCGCCCTGGGTGCTCAGATTCCCTTTCCACGCACTGAGATGGGAGCCTTAGGGAGCACCATGATAGAAAAATGGAGGGAATAATGAGAAAGAACTTGGACCTCGGGGCTGCACGGTCCAGCGTGGCCGCCTATTCATCTTCCGTGTCGGGAGAGCGGCCGAGCACACAGCTGCAGTCCCTGCCCACAGTGTCCTGTGCGGTGGCGTTCCTGAGTGGGACTGGCAGAGTCAGCTCAGCGGCCGCACGGTTGAGCCAAGGACGTTCAGGTGCCCTGTCCAGGAAAGCTCACTGTGCTGGAGTTCAGGTCCCGGCTCTTCCTTCCTGGCGGCTGGGAGCGGCCGTCCCCTGCAGACCACACCTGCTGATGTGGATGCGAGTTGCTGGGACCTTATGACATCTGCTCCTCAGACCCATTCCCTCTGTAGGGGACGTCCATCCCTATGTGGGTCCGTTTCTAATCAGGTGGCGTAGGCCCTTGCGCCACACGCAGTTCTGAGTGCTGTCGCGCTTTGGTGGTTTTTTCCAAGTGAGTAGAGTCCTGGGGTTTAGCTCAGTGGGTAGAGCACCTGCTCTGCACTTTGTGAGGATCCGGGTTTGATCCCCAGCACCACAAAAACGGGAGAAGGACCTGGCCATCCACTCCCAAAACAATTCCAAAACAATCAGCCATTGAAAACCCTATGAGGGTCGCCATGAGTCAGACCCGACTCAACGGCACCTAATAACAACAGAGTCAAACTCAAATCAAGGTTCCCCAACCGCTGGGCAGCAGACAAGGTGCCATCTGTATTTACAGCTGCCCCCCCTGGTGCTCCAATGACCACCTGAGCTCCGCCTCCTGTCAGATCAGCGCCCCCCACTTCCCGCTCCAGGGGAAAGTTAAACCAGTCCCTGGTGCTGAAAAGGTTGGTCACCGCCGCTCTAAATTGTTGTCAGAATGCAGACGTCAGCAAATTCCTAGTTTCAGAATCAGAAGACCCGCAGCTTTACCGAAACAACAAAAGGATCTGAGATGATTCGTAGGTAGGGATTCTCCTCCAAGAAACCTTTCCAGGAAAGAAGACCTTGGGTTACAAGCAGAGTGTCCTGCTGGGCTCCCTGCTGGTGAGGCCATTTTAAATGCGGTTCTCACGTCAGATGAGGAGATGGGACAAGGGGATGGAGGTGCTGTCCACTCCGGGTTACACTTGATGGTCCACCCCTTTCCAGGTGCCATAGTTTAGATCCTGAACGTTGCCCAAAGGCCACATGTTGAGGGTCTCCAGCCCCGCCATGGTGCTATTGGGAGGTGGGGAACCCCTAGGAGGTGGGGCCTTCTGAAGGAAGTGATGTCATTGCCTGTGCCCTGGAAGGGGGATTGGGACCCCAACCCCTCCCCATTTCCTACTTTCTGGCTGCGGTGAGATGAGTGAGTAGTTTCCTCTGCCACGTGGTCTCGCCATGATGTTCTGCCTTGCCACGGGCCCACACGGCCACAAGCTGAAACCCTGCACCCAGACAGACCTTCCCTCTTTGGCAGTTGGTTTATCTCAGGGCTTTGCCCCAGCGATGGAAAGCTCAGCACTAAGACAGGCTTTGAGGCAGCTCGCAGCAGATGAGCCGTGTGAAGATCTGTCGTGAGTGCGCACGCGGCGCCGTGTGTTCACGCACACCTAGAGCTCCACGCGCAGTCTGTTTCACACCGAGAATAAAGTGAAGGTGCAGTGATCTGCGCCCCGCAAAACTTCAGTGCCTCCTCCCACCGCGGCACTGCTTTCCTCCTGAAGCTCCAGGCGCTGCCCGGGCTCCTCTCTAGCTGGTCTGTCTGCTGTAAGGGCCCAGGCACGAGAAGGGGACCTGCAGTTGTGATTTCAAATCCCAATGCTGCCTCACCGCTTCCCCAGTAGCTTCCAGGGTGGCCTTGCAGGTATGCGTGCGCATCACAAAGCCACTCAAGGGCACCTGGGCCCTGAGTGCTTCACTGCCTCCTCTCCCTCCTGGCAGTCACCTTGGCCTTCCCCTGCCCTCCTCCCTGGGGATCCGGGAAGGAAGACTTCAGAAGTCACACCGGTGGAGGAGACTTTCCAGACTTCCCTAACTGTCCTCGAACTTGTACACCTCTGTCGCTCAGATCCACAAGGGTGGCACTCTGCCAGGAAGGTCTCCGCAGCCACCGCCTGTGCAGAGGACAGCAGTGACCCCTGCTGTCCTTTCTACTTGCCCCTGGGAATTTTTGTCATGGTTCCTTGGTGGAGGTTCCCACTCCCCTCAGGACAACATCCTTGCCCCGTGGTGGGCCGTACAGGACATCCTTGACCCTTGGTGGGATGTACACTGGCCCACTTCTGCCCCACCCCGCTCCTCAGTCACATCCCACCCCATCCCATCCCTCCTCCAGCTCTTGGCTTTCTCTGAACCTCTTCCACCTGCCACCCACTGTGGGAATGCAGATGTCTCTGCCAGGAGTCTGTCACTCATTCCGCCCACTACCCCTGCCAGAATGGCTCCTCATCCTCAAGTATTCCCCACCCAGGCTCTCTGGGCTCCCTCCTGGGTGTGCCTTCACGGTACCCATGGGGTCATTCTCTGTGTTCTCTTGGCCTTTCAGAGGCCCCGTTCTCCCCCAAGACTGGCAGCTTTGTACACCAGCATCCCTGGTGAAGGGTGGCTGAGTGAGGGTTCAGTGAGCCCACGCGCTTGGCCTGACCAGTTTGTAGGGCCAGAGTCCATGAAGTCACAGGAGATGAACCTACCTTGTGATGCTTTTAAGCCACAGAAAAATGTCACAGTTCCATTGGCTACTATTAAAGAGAGGATTTGGGGTGGGAGAGGAGCTCGGGAGACTTCTCTTTTGCTTTTTGTGGTAAAATACATAACAAAGTTTGCCGTCATCCCCATTGATAGCAGTCTGTCCATGTAGTTCCATCTTGGAGCTCTTGCCTACCAGGTGGAAGGCCCCAGGTTCTGTCCCCAGCACCACTCAATAAA
Source organism: Pedetes capensis (assembly GCA_007922755.1). Classification (NCBI taxonomy): domain Eukaryota; kingdom Metazoa; phylum Chordata; class Mammalia; order Rodentia; family Pedetidae; genus Pedetes; species Pedetes capensis. The sequence continues at coordinate 9,695 of VMDO01031871.1, forward strand.
AAAAAAGTACCGTGCAGTAGTGTTAAGTGCCTTCATGTCACTGTACAGCCAGCCTCTAAAACGTTTTCATTTTGCAGAATCAAAACTCTGTACCCAGGAAACACTAAGTCCCCATTTGCCTTCTCTCAGCCCCAATCTACTTCCTGTCTCTGTGCATTTCGCTGTCCCGGGGTCCTCATATAAGTGGGATAATACGGTATTTGTCTTTAAGTGTCTGGCATATTTCACTTAGCACGGTGTCCTCAAGGTTCATCCGTGTCACAGCATACAGTAGAATGTCCTCCTTTTGTACGGCTGAATAATAATCCGTGGACTGGATAGACCATGCTTTGTTTATCCATTCATCCACGAGTACACAAAGGTTGCTTCCACCTCCTGGCTATTGTGAAGAATGCTGCAGTGCCCGTGAGCATAAACATACCCCTCTGGATCTTGAGGTTTTAAACAGAAACTATACTGTGGGAATGGGAGAAGGGCCTGGCAATCCACTCCCAAGGCAATCCTGAAACAGTCTGCCATTGAAAACCCTATAAGGGTCGCTATGAGTCGGATACCGACTTGACGGCACCTAACAACAACAACTACAACAACAACATACTGTGGGAGAGCTATAGAGGATAAATTTTAGAACCACCCAGTCTTCCAGGGCCCTGGTTGAGAGACACCAATGGGACATTTGCTGGGCACAGTCCTGAACATAGTGAACTGTGAAGGATCAGTAACCTGAATGGCGGTCCAGAATCCACATGGTATGAAAACCACCATCCAGCAACCCTGTGGTCACATAAGCTCTCCCAGGATAGGAGAGGAACCTCTTCTCTCTGCTTTGGATGACTTGGAAAATACTTTTGTCATTCATCCAACTTATTTGAGAGTGTATGTAAATTGTTTCTGCTATATATCAACATGCCTGCAGCCGTAGCCCTGCGGCATCCGATCCCATCAGATCTCGAAGCTAAGCAGGTTTGGGCATGGTTAGTACTTGGATGGGAGACCGCCTGGGAACACCAGGTGCCGTAGGCTTGGGAGACGGACCCGGCAACCCACTCCCAAAAATCATTCTGCCATTGAAAACCCTATGAACAGCAGGGAAGCACTGCCAGTAGTGTTTCCCCTGTTGTACACAGGGTCGCTATGAGTCGGATGCCGACTGGACAGCACCTAACAACAGCAACATGTATCAACATTCCAAATCCATGAGATGACACTGCCACGGCAGTGTCACTATCTTCAGGGAATATCTATAACTTTTGCTGGAAAAAAAGGCTACTGGGAAACTCAGTCCCGTGCACATACACAATATGAGATTCTTTATCAAAGCCTCCTTTTGCCCCAGGAATTCCTTGTTTACCTTAAATAGCCCCCAACATTTGGGAATTAAAAATACAACAGCCAAAATGTGTCCACACTACCTTTCAAGTTGCCTTGACATTGATAAACATAGTAAGCAGTGTGAGACTGAACGAGATAAAGTAATAATAAGTTAAAAATAAAGATTAATAATAAATTAATGATAAATTATACTTTATTAATTATCAATTTATTATTAATCACTAATTTTATTGTTATTTTTATTATTGATTATTGATAATTATTAACAAGTTAATAGTAAGTTACTAGTAAATTAATAATAAAATGATAAAAATAATAAAAATAAACCACCAACTATCCTAGACGCTACTGAACCTGTTCACTGCGTTGAAAAACTCTGCCATCTTGCACTAATAAGAAAAATGAAGAAATAGACCAAATGTGTGTATGTGTGTCCGTAAATACAGACTTAACAGTGTGGCTTGTGGGTTTGAGTCTGTAAGCTTCCGTTGGAGTCCATGGAACATGGTCCTATCAGTACACAGCGTGATATTTCACACAGCACTGGCCATCTTTTGTATCCAATTTATATCATTTTGTTTTCCTCTCTCGTCCTTTTAGTGTTACAAATCGTGGCCAGAAATTCTCAGGAAAGGTAAATAAATCAAAGCCCTGTGTTTTCCTCCGTGACAGTAAGTCACAAGCGAGGTCTCAGTGGGAGAGGATGGCCGCGGGGGGCAGCGAGGAAATGTTCTCTCACTTCCCCTACAACGCCGAATTTCATTACACTATTTTATAAATATTTTCCTCTACGGCTCCTAGCCTGATTGCCAGCTTGTTGCCGGGGTGTTGCCAGGTAGGCCGAGGCAGAGCTGGAGAGCCCCGTTCCTCCTCAGGTGTGCCCGTGGCCCCGAATGGAAACCAATCAAGGTGCGATTTATGTTCATTAAGCGCTTGTCAAAACTGAAAAATTTTCTAATCAACAGCAATCTAGCCGCAGCCCCCTCGATGGCTGGGAGGGCCGCCTCTGCGCCGGCTATTTGCCTGTTACAACTCTAGGCTAAGAATGCGCTGATGATTACATTAGGCTAAGCTGCGAAGTAAATGAACCATGTCTTATTTAGGTGCCACTAGCTTCAGAGTAGTCCTGCCCCGCAGGGCACTGGATAGCGTTTTATGGCTTTAAAATTAGTGTAGCTTCCCGTTGGCTGCAGGGCGCTGCCTGTTATGCCTTTGAACTCCATAAGCAAAGGGAAGGGGCCTTTTGTTTTGCCCCCTTCGTTTCCCCCCCCCCTTGCATTTTAGCAATTTGGTTTTGCATCTTTTCCAGACGTTGTTTTGCAATAAAAACGTCTGACTCCGTGTTCGTGCCTCCCCCACCAAAAAAGACCGGGAGGGAGGGAGAAAGAGGCGGCAATGCCACGGGTTTGCAGAGGACAGTTGTTTGTTTGTGTGTTTGTTTCTTCCTATGCTGCAAAATGAAAAATTGCTTTGCAGGTCACCCCTAATGGCTTTTCATGTCAGAATCGCCATCTCAAGTTGGGAGCAACACCTTTAGCCCAAGAAATAGCCCCACTGAAGTCAGAGGAAAATATCTCTGTGTCTTTATTGATAAAGCGCAGCGAGAGCAGGCTCTTATTGAGGGCCTTGGCACTTTTTTAAACATCTAACGTATGATCTCAGTGAACCCTCGCAGGGATCCAGTGAGGCAGGAGCAGTTGCTGTCCCTGTTTCTAAAGACACAGCCCTTGGGGCATTGTTGTTGTTGTTGTTGTTAGGTGCCATTGAGTCAGTATCCGACTCATAGTGACTCTGCGTACAATAGGCGAAACACTAATGTCAGTGCTTTTCTGCTGTTCATAGGGTTTTCAATGGCAGATTGATTTTTGGGAGTGGGTTGCCGGGTCCGTCTCCCAAGCCTATAGCACCTGGTGTTCCCAGGTGGTGTCCCATCCCTAACCAGGCCCGACCCTGCTTAGCTTCCGAGATCTGACGGGATCAGATGCCACAGGGCTACAGCTGCAGGTGTACCTTGGGGCATAGGATGCTTAAATCACAGACCCCAAGCCTTGCCCAGATGAGGAAGTCGAGGTGACCCATCCGTGTAGCTCCCCCTTGGATCAGGAGAAAGCCCAGTGTCATCTTCTGGAAGTCAGAAGACTGAGGCAATGTGACATTTGGCTCACTCTGATACAAGGTGCTGTAAACGACCTTGGTGACCAGCACAGTGAGGGACACAGCATAATTCCTACCTATCGGAGTGGTGCCTGGAAAGATGTGTAAATAGGAGACTTCTAGACAGGGTTTTGTGAAGTGTTAAAAATTGTTGTTGTTGATAGGTGCCGTCGAGTCATGTCCGACTCAGAGCAACCCTCATGGGGTTTTCAATGGCTGATTGTTTCGGCTTTGCCTCTGAAGTGGATGGCCACATCCTCCTCCCACTTTTGCGGTGCTGGGAATCGAACTCTGGACCTCAGAGACTGCAGAGCAGCACTCTACCAACTGAGCTAAATCCCAGCCCCTGTTAAAAATTAGAAGTGCATAAATTTTGTCATGGGTAAAACCCAAGTGGGAGCTTTCTGTGCTACCTTGAGTCAAACAGCAGAGATGAATTGCAGCAAACCTTTAGCGTCATCGGGCAGGTGCATGTGCTCTGGAGTCTTAAAAGTCTACTGTTTCTTATAGTGTTCCATTTTCCACCCACTGCATCTCAGGAAATCTGAGAGGTTTTTAATTTTTTTATCTTTCACGGTTTTTTTGTTTTGTTTTGTTCTTGGTTTGTTGTTGTTGTTGTTTGTTTTTACTGTACTGGGGGTTGAACCCAGGGCCTCACGCTTGCATGCTTTGCAAGTGCTGGACCACCAAGCTGCATGCCCAGCCCATTTTTTTTCACATTTTGGAGACAGGGTCTCGCTAAATTACGCAGACTGCCTCTGGTCTCGAACTTATGATCCTCCCGCCTCCGCCTCCCCAGCTGCTGGGATTACAAGCCTGCGCCACCGTGCCCCACTCAGTATTGTTTTTTAAGTGTCCAATTGTTTTCCTTACGATGTCCATACATGCATGTCATTGTACACTGCTCATGTTCCTGCCCCACCCCCATTACCCTCTCATGAACCCCCTCCCCACTGAGGACCCCCTTCCCACGAGTGGACCCCTCCCCCTGCTTGTGGGTGTGCATGTGTGTATAAGTATTATATATTTCCAAGAGATTCCACTGGCCCGGTTGTTTCAAACCATATTTAAGTACGAAAAAACCTAGGCTAATCGAGGGTAGTACTGGGTCCTTGAAGTTCGATGGACCTGCCCGCCATTGGGAAGGCCTGCAGTGACCGAAGACACAAGCAGCTGTGCCCACAGCCAAAGCATTCATTTTGTGAAGGCTACATTTGAGCATGAGCTGGGATTTAGCTCAGTTGGTAGAGCGCTGCACTGCAGTCTCAGGTCCTGCCTGAGTTCAATTCCCAGCACTGCAAAAATGGGAGAAAGACCTGGCAATCTACTCCCAAGGCAATCCCGAAACAGTCAGCCATTGAAAACCCTATGAGGGTCGCTATGAGTCAGATACCGACTCGATGACACGTAAAAACAAGAACAACAATGTTTGAGCATGCATAGGTAACAACGAGGTGATATTCAGTTTAACCTAAAACGAGAAGAGTCTTTCTTGCAGTTTAAAGCTCAATATTTATAGTAGTAGGTCAGTCAAGATAGGTACAATCAAGGAACACAAGGTAGATTCATAACTCAGTTTGGACTTTTCTGCTGTTTTGATTTATATTATAACAACCTATCCCCGTGGGCTGACGTTGGACTTTATTTAGCCCACACATGGAGGATGCTGACCGCAGCAGCCCACAAACTGGAGAAATAGAAATTTGCTGTGGCCGAAGCTTGGGAGCTGTCCGTGGTACCTGAAGCACGCCCCCACCCAACCTCTCAAACGCTTCACCACCCTTCTCTTTTGCCACGTGAGACATAATTACCCAGACCCGACGAAGCATTTATTAAATAAGAAACGAAGTTTCATAACCAGCGCCTTAGCTTCAGTCCCCATTAGATATCTGATTTGTGGGGCACCTTTTCCCCCGCAACATGACCAGAGGTCATGCTCACGTGCACCTGCAAGCATTAGTCTTCACGAAGGCAGTTTTGAAAGTGAAGCACTGGAATTCTGTTGGCCGTCTTGGGAAACAAAATTATTTCTCATAGAATTTTTCCACTTTGAAGCTGCCTCCTACCTTGCTATTGTGACTGGGGTCTTTTGGAGAGAAGGAGAAATTGTCTTCTTTGAGTTATGTGATCTGAAAGGATGTGGCCAGAAGATTCTTCATAGTTTTACAGTATTTCAGTGGTATTTTTAGGTGTGTGCCTTCCCTCTGTACCCTTGACTATGCATGAGGCTATTGTTTATTATTCATACATGTCGGACTTGGACATGTGCTTGATCTCTTTGAATGGGTGGTGCGCTATATGTCTATGGATTAGCTTCCTTTGAAAGTAATATTAAATGGAGTTTGGGAACAGCAGTGTATATAACAATGGCTTCTCTCACTTTTTTTTTTTTTTTTGGAGCCCAGAAGTGAATCTTTAAAAATAGAACTTAATGAACTACTGCTTCCTTTTTGAGCCTGGACATTCAAGAAGTATAGTGAAAATAGGGAATAATGAGTCATTTTACCCCCTGCAGGAGAAGGCAAACAAATGTGGAAAACACGTAGCGTATCTTGTCAAGGACCAGCTTTTATGCTCCTCCCTAAGTTGTGTGCAGAAAGTCACGCACGGCCACGGGCTGCTTTTCACACCCTAAGCTGGACTCAGAGGTCTCAAACCTTTGGGGCTCCAGATCCCTTTATGTTCTTAAAAATGTCCGAAAGACCCCAAGAAGCTTTTGTGTATATGTTGTTGTTAGGTGCCGTCGAGTCGTGTCCGACTCACAGCGACCCTTCTAGGGTTTTCAATGACTGATTGTTTCGGGATTGCCTTGGGAGTGGATTGTCAGGTCCTTCTCCCGTTTTTGCGGTGCTGGGAATCGAACTTAGGACCTCAGAGATGGCAGAGAGGTGCTCTACCAACTGAGCTAAATTCCAGCCCTTTGTGTATATAGACTTTGTCTATTGATATTTTTCATGTTAGAAATTCAAACTGAGAAAAATTTTAAATTTTGATAAGATTCATTTAAAATAATAAGCCACACCTTGCATGTTATTATATTTTTATGGAAAAGATAGTTTCCAAAACAAAAGAAAATCCTGGGACGAATAGCAGTGTTTTACATTTGTTCAGATCTTTTTGATGCCGGGCTTCCTATGCCAGCTGGATTCTCATCTCTGCTTCAGTCTGTTGCAGTGTTGTTTTGGTTCAAGCATGAGTAGAAAATCTCTGCTTACACAGATATGTAATGGAAGAGGGAGACGTATGTGGACAGCCATTTCAGATCATCAGCAGTGCTCCTCTTGCACACTACACCAAAACTTAATATGGGTCTTTACACTTAGTAGTTTATCATGGAGTCTGAAACTGTATCACGAAATTTTTTCCTCCAGGCTATGTTAAACTCTGTTGAACTGATTTGCTCTGTGAAGGATCTTTTCTGTGTGTTTTATCCATACATGCCCATCCAGGTACATCCGTGGATGTGACATCATGCAGGAATCATTCCAACAGAACGGTATTTTTAAAAATTAAGTGTGCAGATTTCTAAGTGATGACAGATTTTTCTCATATAACATCCACGTCTTTTCATTTGTTAATATTACCACCCGTCATGTCTGGCAGGTTGCCAAATATTTGGATGGTGACAAGTTCATACTGAGATGTTTTTAAAATTCTCATTTTTGCCAGAAATCTCAAATTCCATCATTGACCACTGATACTGTCAGCTGTTTTCCTTGAAGGGTTCACTTTGGTCATTGTTTTCAACTGTCTTTGCTATTATACAGGAATAGATAAGCGTGGTTTGTCTTTCTGTAGCATGGTGATTCTTTCAAGTGAAAGCATTCTGACAGATACGTGGCTAGTTCAGCTGGTAACTCCCAACGATTGCAGTGAGCCTCTCTGGAAGGCACCTACCTGCCTTCGGTTTCCAACAGGAAGGCTTCCTGCACTCTTCATGTCAGCACTCAGAAAACCAAAAAGATGTGCACTCAGGTTGAATTTTTAAACAACAGAAGTATTTTTTTTTTTTTTTTTTTGGCATTTATAAGTGAGATGGATCCTGCTTGTTTCTATTTGGAGAGCAGGACACTGGATAATGTGATAAGGACTAGAATAATTTGGTGTTACTATTTTGCTTGGGCTGGGATTTAGCTCAGTTGGTAGAGTGCCGCTCTGCAATCTCTGAGGTCCTGAATTCAATTCCCAGCACTGCAAAAATGGGAGAAGGACGTGGCAATCCACTCCCAAGGCAATCCCGAAACAATCAGCCATTGAAAACCCTGTAAGGGTCACTATGAGTCGGACACGACTCCACGGCATCTAACAACAACAACTACTACTTTGCTTCACATTGAGGCATCAGTATTTTTACCTCTCCATCACATTTGCACTATCAAAACAAATGTCAATACAGTGATACAAAGGCAAATAATGTCTTACAATTGTTTTGAAATTTTTATTGAACTCCTCAACCCTGTGATAGGGCGTTGAGGGTCACACTTTAAAGACTGCTAAGCTAAATTATAGAAGACAGGAAAGCTCAATTAGACTGGCTGTCTCAAAAAACTAAAATGTAACAAATTCCAGCATGTTTGAAGGGTTATCTTACTTAAAATGTTTACATATTAATATACAGTATAAATTGATCAGCAGATATGTACAGTTAGAAAGCAGAAATTACTGGGAAAACCAGATTCAGAGAAATAGTTGCATTGCTTTGTCATTTGATTATGTGTCTTAATTATTTCTAAAAGGATATGTAAAAATGGAGAAATTAATTACGTCGTCTGGACTCAAAACAAGCAGAGTTTACTTTGTCCCATTTCCAAAGCCTGTGCTTTCTCCTGAGGATCTAGTTTTGAGATGCCAATCATATACTTTCACTTCAAGATCTTGTTAACTGCTTTTGGTTCCCCTATGAACACATCAGCAAACCATCTTTCACAGACAGCCAAAGGTAACCTCCGGATGCGAGGCGCTGAGAATCAATATAGTGAGAGTATTTTTAGGGACTATTGATGGATTGCTGTATTTTGAGCTTAACTCAAATGCCAGATGCCCCAGAGCTGACGAAGATGAACTCCCCATTTACTGAGACCCGCACAGGCCATCACGCACGCAGAGGACTCCAGGACAGCTGGGATTGCTTTCGAGTTGTGGGGAGAATGCCTGTGTGTTTCTGGTTAGCCTTGTAACTGGATGTGGATGAGGACTTTGTGCCGCGCCGCTCGCTGGTGCGAAGTGTTCCACACTTGATAACCTCCCAATGCTGGGAACACATAACCATGATTTTGAGGGCCACCTTGTGCAGCAGTGAATCAATTAATTCTCCGCAGCCAGAGTGATCAGGGGCACCAAGGTGCTTACGGCCCTGCGTCCTTCTCCTAAGGCTGCCCCGCAAAAGGCCGGAGCCCCGTTAAGCTGTGCTGCTGTCAGCAGGCTGAAAGCTCTGGGTCTCTGACACAGCTCTCGACTGCTAGCAGGTTTCTCTCATTGCACCTCATTTGCATCTGGGACATCAATTAGCATGTTTGTTGAGGCTAATTGAATGAAACTCAATCATAGCTCTTAATTGCTTGACTATGTGAAAAGAAATCACATTAATGCAGCTAATTAAGTGTACGGCAATAGATGCAACATAATTAGGAGCGAAATGTAAAAAACAAGGGATGGCAAAGGTGCAGGAGCGGGGTGCAGGGGGACAGTGAGGCACAGTTACTGAGCCGTTGGCGCGTTCAGGAACGGGTCCCTCTGCTCCAGCGTCGACTTGGAAAAAATAATCCGCGCGCGGTGAGCATGGACAACTTGAGAAGAAAAATGCAAATAGGTTTGCAATTACTACTTTTTCAAGCTGTTGAGGGGCAGGAGATGGCACCTCTGGGGGGCCCGGCTCTTGAGTGGGCCCCAGGGACTTGTTAAGTGCTGTTTAAAAGTACTTGGCTTTGAATTACCCTCAGGCCTTGTTAAAGGGTTTTCTTTCCTCTTTTATCTTCGATCAGCATTTTCCACAACTAACACGGAGGAGAGTGGAATCTGTAGCATTTGCATTTCAAAATCATGCTTGCTGTCTTTATGTTACCCAGCGAGTCCAAAACCGCCTTGGCTTCTGTGGAGACAACATTGTTTAGTGGGTTGCAGCTTTAATTCCTCATGTGCTAAGCTGGGGAGAGATGAAAAGGCTGAGATCCTTCAGAAATGAAGACTCAGGGCAGTGTCTCTTGGGAGACACTCCGGGCCACGCCCCTGTGTCTTTTCTTCCCACCTGTCTATGTAGGACCAGGCTGGAGGACCTGCGTTGACTGGGAATTGCATTTTGCAAGCTTTTAGCTTCCCCCCGCCCCCCGCCCGGACCTGGGGATTGAACCCAGGGCCTAGCACCTGCAGGCTCTGCAAGTGCTGAGCCACTGAGCTGCACCCCCAGCCCATTTTTTAACTTATTGAGGCA
>VMDO01031872.1:0-19528 GCA_007922755.1 Pedetes capensis
ATATTATTATAATTTAATGTCATTTAGTTCTTGAAATATATTTGTCACAAATACAAATCTGAATCTACTATGTGCTTTTGTATTAAAAATGTCTATTGAAAATACATTTAAATATCACAGTTACTAGGTAAATTGCCAAGAATTGGGAGAAACAGAAAACTATTCTCTCTTCTCAATAGTTAATCTCACCAACAATTATGTATAGCTGCTTTATAATGTATTAAGATGTCACAACATTAATCTAGGAGTAGCACTAATGAAAGTATTTGTCCTTGGCTGTTTTACTAATTATTATATGGCTTTGACTATATATAATGCAATAATATTGAATCTTAGTATCATATTTTTATTAGAAAACAGATTTGCCATTAAGGAAACTGTTAATTACCTACTAATACAAGAAATATTAAGTGTCTAATGAGCTGACCCTCAGCAAAAGTGACTAAATGAATAATTTAACAACCTAGATGAAATGAATTGTTACTGAGTCCATGATAGGATCTCACCACTTTCTAGTCTTCCCTTTCCTAGTTTATGTGGTACTTTTCCCACCTGTTATATGTGTGGACAGTGACATTACAATGTCCTAAGTCTTTAAGAATCTTGAATATTTAATGAAAGCAATTATTTCCAGGTATAGTTTTTAAAAATGAGTCTAATTTACATTGATAATAAAATTATCTATATCCAACATAGTACATGAAATATAAATCATTTAAACTTTTCATAAAAATAAAAATGTTTAATGCTTTTTAAAATTTACGTTATTGCACCTATAATTGCCTGACAACAGGATTTTCAGTGCCTTGTGTAATACCATTATTAAAAAGATTGTAATTAACTTACATGTTGATATAATTGATTTTGTTATTTCTTTCTATTTTCTGTATTTTAGATACACACACACACACACACACACACACACACACACACACACACACACAGATGTAGACTAAACATACAGAGATACAGAAATTTAAACAGAAATCAGGCATGATAGGGCAAGTCTGTATTCCCAGCACTCAGGAGCCTATGGCAGGAGGATAACAAAATTGAGGCCAGCAGTGGCTATATAGAGAGTTTGAGGAAGCCTGGGGAATATAGTGAAACCATGTCTCAAAAAACCTTAAAAAACAAGAAAGAAGAAAGAAAGAAAAAGAAACAAATTTAAATGGAAGATAGATATATAGATGTCCCTTTGTAATTTGAATTATAAATTTTATTGGATGTTTCATCTGTGGCTTTATTAACAAAAAGTTTTAAAAGATTAAATTTATTAAAACATGTATTTTAAAGTATTTAAATCACATAGGTATAAATAATTAGGGAAACACTTTTGACACTTATATAAAATTTTAATAACTTGGTTCCATAGAAAAACAAATTCCTGACAAAGAAGCCTAGGAGAAGACTCCCTTTAAGAACTCTTAGAACTTATGTCCCAGTTTTATGAAAGTGTTATATATTTCTCATCATGTCTTTTATACCAAGAAGTGAATACTGGTGCTTATTTGTCCAGACTATACATGGTTATATGTGTTGTTTTTTCTCTCATTAGTCCCTCTGACGTTCTGTTAATATTGTTTCTTTTTTAGTATGACTTTCTCAAGATCTTATTTCACTATGAGGCAAACGTCCATGCATTGGACATTCTATCAAAATTATGTGAAGAAGGTGCAGCATATTCCAAAATAATTCCAGTCAGGCATATCTGCTAACATCAGTTCATCTAGGAACATATTAAAATTTTAAAGTCAAACTTCAAATGATAACTTTTAGTTACTAATATTTCCACTACAAATTAAAATAAGTATTTGGAGTAAAAACTAAAATGAAGCCACCTGTATTCCCAAGAACTGAAGAACTAATAATGAAAATGATATGAAGGGCAGAGATTTTAATCCATACTTGTGACACCATATGTTCTGATGATAATTGGAAAGATCAAAAATTATTTTGCTTTTCAAAATAAATAAAAGATAATGAGAGCTGTCATCCTTCCTGTCTTTGATTTATAATTTGTCAAATAAGTGAAATAGAAAAAAACACTTTTCACTTTAACAAATATTTAGCTCTTCTACTTTGTCTCACTTATCATCCTAAAAATAGAATAAAATAATAAATAAATAAATACACACAGTAACTGACAATAACAATACCTCATGATGATTCCATTTTCCCTTTATGGCCAGTAAATCCATCATCATTACTTTTATGTTGGGGAGGGGTATCTTGGGAGTGCTAATATAAATTCTCTTGGTTAGCCTCCAGAGACTGCTTTTATTCCAGCACTTTGCATTTGTAATGTGGCCATAGACTTCCTCTTACCAGTGCTAAATTTAGGGATAAGTACACTAGCATGTTAGGACTACAATGGAAAAGTATAAAGGTATTACAAGGACACTCTCCTCACTGTGCATTACTTATCATGTTTTAGTAATAAGGAAATGGTGATATCAGGTAGAAAACTCAAAGTAACTCTTAAGAAATGAAATTTTCTCATAACATTTAAAACAATACAAGAATAATTGCTTTCTATCTTCTTAAACTAGTATTCATGACTTAATATGATATACTTGCCCATAACATTGACAGTTTTCCATATACAATTACATAGCTTTGGAAATGTAACTTCATCTTTCTAAGGTTCGGTTTTCTTATGTATGAAATCAGAGCTGGATGTAATTAAAATCTCTGTTCTAAAGTTCTAGAAGTTTGTGTAAACCCCTAAATAAAATAACATCATGGGTATTAAAACCATTATTTGTGATATATTTGATGAAAGAACTCACTTTTAAAAACAAATATGAATGACAGAGAAGGATTGCTCTATCTTAGGAAAAATGTCTTAGATTCTGCAATTGAAAATGATCATATTTATCAATTTACCAGCAAGTAAAAACAAGCAAAGCTAATTTTAAGCCTATATGTCTTGGGACTTATTTCACATGCTTTCTTCTTCAGTGATACAAGTTTAAGCAGTTTATTTAAGAAGTAAAATGCCCAAGAGTCCAACTATAGATTTTTATCACAAAACCTCACCGTAAGTTCAACTTACTCTATGACTAATATTGCTATTGATTTATTGTATATATGTGTGTGTGTGTGTGTGTGTGCGTGTGTGTAAACATATCTTTATATTCATAAGTATATTTAAAATATATTGAACATTATTAAATTATCACATTTGTTTTTCAAATATAAGATTAATTCCATATCATAGTTAAAAATATTTAAATGAAAAAAATCTTAAAAATAGACCAAACTAATAATCAATTACATGGACGTGTCTATAGGGAGGCTAAAAAATGATACATCTAGGACTGTTCATTTCCATGAAGTACAAGTTACAGCCAATACTTTTTTATAATACATTCACATGTATTCTTTAAATTTCATCTTAACTTATTCCTTCCCACATATATTAACACATTACTTGCGTATTTTGTGTTATGTAATTTTAAGCCTTTGCCAGAGCATTTGGTTAGCTCCTCTCCCATGTGTTAGAAATATTATGAACAAACTGCATTTACCTCAGATCACTATTGACATCAAAAGACAGATTAACAAGTAGGAAAAGCAATTTCCATAAAAAAAATCTCACTTGGTGACTGTACCACAGAAGAGATAGTGCACTGACTAAGCTTTATATGAGTCAGACTCAAAGCTAGGGCACCTAACAACAATAAGCTTTGTATATATAGGAGCTATAGGACTATACAAAATGAAGGTGACATTCAGAAAAGCTTTTGATCCACATATGATTTGTCAAGTAACAATATTTAAAGACATAATTTCGAAATCAATCTTCAAATATTATTTGACTCCACAGGTATTACAAGATATTTTTATTTCAATTATGCAATACATGTAATAATGGTGGCATGATTATATAAACTATTTTGAATATTGTTTTAAATTATCAAATGGTATAATAAAAGTACATTTTTCCATACTACAAAATAATATTCTTATATTACTACTGCTTTACTACGTCTGCCAAATCTATTTAACTTGAAGTTAGGTACATTAGTTTTTAAATGAGACTAGCATCTGCTTCTTCTAAATATGTCTCTATTCATTATTTCCAGAATTATATTTTCTTACAACATGTATTTAGTTTATATTTTCTCATTTTTTTTCAAAACATATAAATATATACAGGACAGCAACTCAACATGTCAGCATATATCTATTAAATGAACAAAATTATCTATGTACTCTTCATTTGAGGAAACTTTAGTTGAATGCACAGTATGTTTGGTGACAGCACTAGGAAAACATGCCCTTGGTGTTCTATCCAATTTTTTTGATGATGTACACTGGAATAGTATGTGATTTCATTTATCTTTCAAAAGATCTACTGTCCAAGCCTGCATTAACTAGTTTCATAGTTACCCAAATGTGTTCCACACTGACATAGCATTGCCTAGGCAATGAATCAGTGTCTGAATCTGAAAATAGCATTCATCTTTTATTGAATGCAAGAATGTTCTTTTTTCTTTTTTCCAAATTGAGAACATCAGAGGTGGGTAACTCTTGTAATTTTGTAGATAAGACTAAAGGCAACCAGATGAAGATGCTCTCCTAGCTCAAAAAAATTACTTTTTTTGATATCACAAAATCACAAATGTCCCATGCTACATAGAGTTTGGGAAAGTTGTGAAAAAATAATTAGGAATTTCATGTATCTACAAAATAATATGATAAAGAAACAATGAATCTCCAGAAAAGATCATTGATTTCTCCTCAAATCTATAGCTGATTACATCCTCTTCAAAAAAGTTGATCATGCAAATACATGTAAACCTACCTGCTAGAGTTGATAACTTCCCTTTTATTGTACCTTTGCTATATAAAGCAATGTCTGAGAACTTCACCCTGATAACAGTATGTAACTAAATACTACATAATTTTGATGTCATTGTAGATAACATTCTAAAATTCATCAAGTCTTTTGTAAGATTATTTGCAAAAATTTATTTGATGGAAATGGTTATGTTGAGTGTGAAATGGAGAAACAAAACAACCCTCCATCAAAGCTATGTATTTTCCATGCCATTACAAAATTTTTAAATGCCAGTCTTCCCTTTGACAGACAAACTCTTTTTCCTGTTATTTTCCTTAAGTCCTCACTACATTAAGATATATTTGCAAATTATTGTCAACAGGCATGAGTGAGAAACAAATTTTTGAAGAAACCACCTTTACTAGGTAAAATGATCACCTTAGTCTTCACATATGAAATATATGTGTGTCACTCTTATTAGTTATTTCATTTTTAATATCAAAAATAAAGAAATCATTTCTTATCAAATTATAAATAAAGATGGTTTTATTTTTGACAGTACTGAGTCAAATTATTTCAGTGAAAGTTAGAAGTGCATTTCCAATTACTCTAATAAGAATGTAAATGAGCACATTAATATTCAAGGAACTCAAACCCACTACAATCTACTAACACAATTTGAAGTTTAGGTTTACTTTTATGATAATATTTCATATGAAAATTTGAGGACAACAAAAACAGCTTGGTTAGGTATCAGGATTTTTTTAAGTAAAATAAAAAGAAATATTGCAGGGAATATTTAAATGTGTTATTCAAGTACCACTAAATGTATTAGTACCTCCAAATGTTGAGAGAAGAGAGAGAGAGAGAGAGAGAGAGAGAAGGAGAGAGAACAAAATAATATAGCAACTAGAAGAAAAGCAGTATTTGTACTACTTCATAAGAGAGCAAAACTGAATAGCTTATGTTGTCAAGCAAAATAAAGAACACTTACCTTGTTTAGGAATGGAACTGAGTTTAGCCTTGCTCAGCACTGACAATTCCGTTGTTGCTTCGATCTCATGCCCGCTCCTCTCTTTTTATAGTATCTTCACAGCTGAATCTTCTGGCGTCTCAGTGTGCTTCTCTCTTCAGCATCACTTTTAACTCAAGACAGGCAGGAAGCTGAAGCCAAAGGAACTCTCTCTCTGATTGGTTTCCATGCCGCGTTTCTGATTAATAAGAGACGTCCCTCAAATAGGAAGATATTGCAGCTGATGGCGCTGCAGGGCTCCAGGTTTGAGGTTGGGGGAGTGAAGACCTCTTTGGGTACAGCGATTTGCAAGCGAATAAAGTGGGAGGGCTCAGAGAGGAAGCTTTGTCAAAGACCCTCAGCAAATAACCCAGTGCTTTTAGTAGGTTAATCAGTTCTGTTTAATCTGTTTGCAATAGGGAGACAAGGGTCACAGCATGTAACCTGTAAATTATCTGTGGAAAATATATGTCACATAAATAATGCTGTTATTTAAAAGGAATTTTGTGTACAATCCTTGCAGAATTCACTGCTGCCTGTGTCAATGCAAGTTTAAGAAAAGGTAGAGAAAGAATCTGAATACATTCAATCACTGATACTAATGAATTTGTACCTGTGTCTCTATGAGTTTATAATGGAAAATAATCTTTCAAAAACAGTAATTTTATAACATCTAATAATTGACGTTTTGACACGTTCATTTTCAGTAAGGGGAACAGTTTCTAGTCTAGTTTCAAATTTTGAGAAAACTTTGCTTTTTACTTAACAGTGCAGTTGAGGGAATTTACGTTCCCTGGAAATGTTCAAAAGTGATGGTGACCATAGCCACCTGATAAACTTCTATGATCCACCTGTTTGAGTACCTGCTGTGTATTGTACAACTCCTAGAGAAGGTAAACCAAAGCGGTCAAAACTTGCTTCAGAAGGGAAGTCTCTTCAGTACTTCTGGAAATGGCACAATAAGGAAGCTATTGATTAGTAGATAAATCCTTCTGAAAAGAAGTTCTAATAATAGTTGTATGAAATGCATCTAGGGAATATGGCTCACTATATAACCGCTCGTTAAGTCACAGTAAGTAAATAGCTTAAGTGCCAAAAAATATCAATATCCTATTTGATGCTTCAAAGGAAAATAGACACTAGATAATAATAAAATTTCCATCATGTTTTCCAATAGTGAAGTTTATCCATGAAGTGTAGATAATAAACTGCTTGTCTGAAGCTGAAGCTTTAGAAAATGCATGTTTCAGAAGTGAAGACAAATGCTTGGGAAAATAAAACTTTACATATTCCAAAATAAAATGTGACACTACTAATGTATGTTGATTGAATTTGGAGTTAAAGGTTTTAAAATACTTGTGGATTTGAAGTGTAGGAGATGGGCAAAAAACTGAGCTTCAATTTGTTTGTCTACAAATGAAGACAAAGAAAAAAAAAAAGAAACGTTATACATATTTCCAGAGCTAGGTAAATTCAAATAGTTAAGACAGTTTGGTGAATTCTTCAAGGAGGCTAAGTGTTTTCTTGAGGCAAAAAAGTTTTAAATTCCCAGGCTTCTTAACATTTGTTTTTTCCAGGACTACTTGTTTCTTTAAATAGAAATACAAGTTACAGAAATCTCTTTGTTACTACTGAGATAAAATAATGGATGGAAAGTGTGAAAAAAGGAGTTAAGTAAAATATTTTATCATAAAGATAAATATTCACAAGTAAAAGCTTTAAATCCCTGATGCTGCATGCATTTAATTTCCCACAGAAATGTAACTCTTGGGGAAAACTATGTACATAAAATCCCCAATTCAACAGAATATTCTATGACCTGATTTGAAGTCATTTTTATTAATCTTACTAAACAGACAAAAAAAGCATTACCAAGTTAAAAAAAAAAAGGCAACTATCTTGAATCTTCTACCTTCTCTAGTTTCAGTACTTTGAAAACAAAATTTAAACCTTGGAATCATCAAAACTTCTTTATCTTATGTATATAGATACTTTTGTATTTTCAAGTATTAGTAGTACTCTATATCATATGAAACTAATTTTTGCTGTTTGTTTTTTATGGGCTTTGGTAATGAAGATTAAATCTTAGGCCCAGTACATGCTAATGAAGTATTCCCCCACTGAGCTACAACTCCACTCCAAAACAAGTTTTAGTACTTTCATAATAAATATAAATACTTAGGAAACAGGCTTACACAAAATATTAATTAACATGAGTATTTATGGCAATAGGAATATATTTTTTCCTATGTATTTAAACATCAAAACTCATTTAGAATTTATGTAAGATATCATTTAAAAGATTCTTTTTAAGATTACTTAACTTGAATTAACTTTTTCTTAATTATTTTGAACTTTAAAGGTATTGCCTTATTGAAAAAGAAACATTTTGCAAACTTGCTCTTCTTTAATGTAATGTGTCTTCATACTTATTTTTTGTTTAGTTATTTTTATAGTACTGGGGGCTTGAAAACAAATCCTTGTGCATGCTTAGCAAGCACTGTATAACTGAGCTATATACCCAACCCAGTTTTTAAAATTATTTTTTTTTTTAAATTTCAGACAGGCTTTCCCTAAATTATGTAAGCTAACTCTGGCCTTAAACTTGTAATTCTTTTACCTCAGCATCCTGAGTCACTGGGAATATAGACATGTGCCAGGGCACCCAGTAACGTCTTCAAACTTGAGGACCTTCATTTACTTAAAATTCTTAAAAGGCATTGATGTGTTACTTTTATTTAGAAAACTTTATTTGTTAAATTTCATTACTATAAATAATATTCTATTTTAAAATAATCATTTTACAAATCACAGAGAAAGAAATATTGAACAAATAAAGCAACACAATGCTAGTTTATCTTGTATTGAAATAAAAAATCAAAAGAATGAGCTAATGAATAAAATGAATATTCAATCCAAGTGAGGCATTATATATAGTTGTTTCTGCAGTGGTCAGATAGACCTATAAGTTGATAAATATTGTAGGGATAACCTTGGGACAGAACTTTCTATGCTATGACACCACTAATTAGACTACCCTGGAATTGAAGTTTGCCCCCATCTTCCTGATAAAACTTTTTCACTCCCTCCTAGCTAAACTGAAAATGCTTTGCGTAACAGATTTTGTGTGGCACTATCATGAATATTCATATCTAGGCCTCAATACCAAGGGCTTGCTCCTACAACCTAGTCATTAAATTACACTTAGAACGAAAAGTATGCATTCCCTCTTGTTACCTTGCAGACATTAATATTAATTCCATCATTGTTTACATTCCTCTTTATATCAGGCCCTTTCGGATAAGTTTCAACTTAGCCAATTATCTACCAAACCATGAGTCTTAAGACTGCATTGTTTGTAACATCCCCAAATCTCACTGGAATCCCCGCAGAACAATTGTGCCCACTGGATCTTACTCTGATATCACAAAATCCTCTTCATCCTTGGTCTTGTCTTTGAACATTTCCTTAAACTCTGCTCTATCTCAATGCTGATTGTTATTTGGGCTACCTGATTGTTTTTCTGCAGGGATCTTTCCATAATGAGGAAAAATATTCTACCAGTAAAAGATCTTGCTGCTTAATAATAGTGGCTTTGTAGTGTATTATCCTCAGTAATATGTCACCTGAACCCTCTGATACTAATTTTCATGATATTATACAGATTGATGTACATTCAATACGAAATGTTTCAGGCAGGAAATGTTTAAACATCTATGAGTTATTTTTTACTGAATGTAGTAGGGTATCCCACTCAATGTTAAGATAGTCTGGGATATAATGCCTCAGTATTTATCATGGTTTAACTAAAAGTTCAAAGTCATCTTTGCTATAGAGATTAGATGTTGGTATTGTTACCCTTGTCTCTGTTTAAGATGCAAAAAATTTACTGCTGTACAAAAATACAATTTTCTGTCATTGTGCCTTGTTGTGCCTGCTTCAAGCCAGTTCAGAAAAACTAGCTTCTTAACCTTTGACTAAATTTGTACCTAGTTTGACCTTTTGTGATGAAACTGAATCCAGCCCTCTTGCTCACTTTCTCAGGGTCTCTAAGAATAACTGTCAACTTCTTATGGATTTTTATCCCAACAGATCATATTACTATCTATATACATGTAGCTGTGAAAAAATTTCCCAATTGTTTACTGAATTCACCTGTGTACATCACATGTTTAACTCTTTTATTAGAGAAGATGATTAAAAGTATAGTGACTACATAGAGAAAGTGACAGCCTTTTGTTTTTCAAGTTCAGAATGTCAAATAAAAATCAGGAGGTATAACTCATGTTATTGTTTCACACATAAACTGTATACAATTTTAAGTTGTAGATTGTTTCACTTATAAAGAAGTACACAAAATGCACATAGTTCAAGGAATAACAATGTAATGAACATGAATGTGTCCAGAGTAAGATTAGAACATTCTCATTACCTTCTTAACCTATTATGGTCCATCTATATCATGTATCTTGGGAGAAGGACATGGCAATCCACTCCTGAGGCAATCCCAAAATAATCAGCCATGGAAAACCCTATAAGGGTCTCTATGAGTCAGACACGACTTCACAGCACCTAATAACAACAACAACATATCATGTATCAGGCCTGCAGCTGTAGCACAGTGGCATTCGATCCCATTAGATCTCGGAAGCTAAGCAGGGTCCAGCCTGGTTAGTATTTGCATAGCAGACAGCCTAGGAACACCAGATACTGTAGGCTTGGGAAAAGGCCTCATCATCCCACACTAAAATTCAATCTGCCATTTAAAACCTTACGAATAGGAGAGAAGCACTGACAATAATGTTTTGCCTGTTGTACATAGGGTCGCTATGAGTCAGACCCCGACTCCATGGCACCTAACAACAACAACAGTGTACCATGTATCTTCCCAATTCCTTAAAACTTGTAAGGCAAGACAGAGGCCTGATTATCAGATTTTCTAAATGAAAATTTAAGATGGCTTTCTTGAAAAGATGTTTTTCTCACTGTTTTCAAATTTTCAAAATTTAGTTGCTGTCTTCTTCTGTGAGTTTTCCTGACATTTCTTGTTTGGGATATTTTAATTTATTTGTCAGAAAAGAGTGAAATTACAGATTTTTGTTCAATTTTCAGATTGATCTATGGTCTGTGTTTAGGTTATTTCAGCTGTAAATTAGAAGAAATAATTCTAGCAATAGCAGCAATAAAATGACATTTGTTCTATGAAATTTGAAAATAAAAATATGAACTGATTAACTTTGATATTGTAAAAGTTACTATAAATAATTTAAATTCCACAAACATTAACTCTTAATGATTTTTGACAAATGAGTCCTGCAAATAGCAGGTATTGTGTTGTTGTTGTTAGGTGCTATCAAGTCTGGTCAGAATCATAGTGACCACATGTACCACAGAAGGAAACTCCCTGATTCTGTGCCAGGCACATGATCTTAATTATGTTTAATTCCATTGTTGCAGACACTGTGTCAATACATCTAGGTAAAGGTTTTCCTTTTTGTCTTGACCTGCCACTCTCCCAAATATGACGCCCTTCTTCAGGGATTGTTCCCTCCTGACTACATGTCCAAAATACATAAGACACAGTCTAGTCATCCTTGCTTCCAAGGGGCACTCTAATTGTACTTCTTCTAGGATAGATCTGTTGGTTCTTATGACCATCCATGTTGTTAGGTGCCAGTGGAGTCCAACTCATAATGACCCTCATAGGGTTTTCATTGGCTGATTGTTTTCAGGATTGCCTTGGGAGTAGACTACCACGTCCTTCCTCCATTTTTGCAGTTCTGGGAATCAAACAAGGGACCTAATAGACTGCAGAGTGGCACTCTACCAACTGAGCTAAATTTCAGCCCCTGACAGTCCATAGTGTATTCAGTATTTGTCTCTAGCACCATAATTCAAAAGCATCATTTCTTCTCCTGTCTCCTTAATTCAATGTCCAACAGGAACTGTAAAGAATTAAAAATGTTTCTCAATAAATATTTATCTTTGTGTGATACTTTGATATAATTAATTGCAACTGCTAATAAATCCTTGATAAGGAGTAATCTGGGCTGGGATTTATCTCAGTTGGTATAGCGCAGCTCTGCAATCTCTGAGGTCCCGAGTTCGATTCCCAGCACTGCAAGAATGGGAGAAGGACGTGGCAACCCACTCCCAAGGCAATACCGAAACAATCTGCCATTGAAAACCCTATGAGGGTTGCTATGAGTCAGATACAACTCCACGGCATCTAACAACAACAAGGAGTAATCTGAGCCTTTTAAATAAGCACATTGTCAAGATTTAGCTAGTGATGTTCTTTTGTGCTTTTCCCTCTCAAATTTTTAAAGAAAAAATTAACAGCTTTTATGTTTCTATTTGAATTTTTAAAATTTTTATGTTGTCTAATTTGCATTTGTGGGTTTTATAAAATTTTATATTTTGTATTTTGTAATGTATGTAATATAAGACATTATACTAAAATATAATTATAACAAATGGATTGTAAAAAGATAAATGGCAATATGGATAAATAGATCTGTCTTAGTTGTGGATCCATAAAAACATTGAAAGATTTGAGGTAAACACTGACTATAGCATTAGCTGCATATACAAGCAAAACTATGATGAATAACTCCATACACATAGTGCTTTTCTACAAGTACTGACACACCAGAGCAGAAAGGGTAGGTTTCTATTTTAAGATACCAAAGAGATCATTTATATCTTGCAAAGTAAAGGCGACCTTGAGAAGATTTTTTTTTAAACCCGCTAACTAAAAGGAAAAACTAGTGAATCATGTATTGTCTGTCTAATTAGTGTATTAGCATATTGCATGTAATCTAGGCTATAGTGACTATGCCCGTAGTTCTCAGCCTTGATCACACATTGCAATAAACTGAGCTTGCGCTCCTCTGTCCAGAGATTTGTTCTAAAGTAAAACACTGACCTTGCCAATTCTAGTTCCTATGGTGATTCCAACATGCAGACAGGCCAGATAACAACCACAGGCCACAGAGATAACCTAATGGGAGGAGCTGGTTATGTTCAGGAGAATATGAGTATATGATGTCTAGAGGTTCTAGTAATTCCAATCTCAGTATGCAGTGTTCAATGTAAGTGGGATTCCTCTCACATTTTGCTGAATGTCCTGGGGTTATTTGTTTTTACACCTCCATGCACTTACATGCATTGTTCTTTCTGCCAAGGAAGTCCTGTTCCCTGTATTCATTTTTTCAATCCTTCAAGTTAGCATAAATGCTTTCTCTAAGAATATGTCCCTTATTCTCCAGGTTACAATTTATTGACTCTCTTCAGTTACCTCTAGGACATAAATTTCATTCTGCCTCTTTTGTGTTTGTTGTTCACAGGACCATCTCCCTCCAACAGGCAGTAAATCCTTTAGAGAATACATTCTTCCTCATTTATACATTGTAACACTATCAGCACAAATTTTACTGGCTTGGCATATAGCAGGGCTCATAAATGGGGCTCCCTAATTTTTAAATTAGTTATTTGATTAATATATAAGATCTCAAATCATTTTATTTCTAAAAGGAATGCTATCTATAATCACCTCATTATTTCTAAGCTATGACTAACTTTGTCTATAATGCAGTATAGCTCAGCAGGCAAAGCAATAGTAACAACTGTGACAAATATATCTTGAAAAGAAATATATTAATCAACCATTGATTTCATTAATTCAGCAATTAAGTATGAAGGTTAATATGTCAGGACCTGCAAAACAATTTCAAATCTTAAAAATACAAAAGAAGCCGGGCACAGTGTCATAGGCTTTTAATCCCAGGGACTCAGGAGACAGAGGCGGGGGCATCCCAAGTAAGAGACCACAAGCATTATGTGTAATTTAGTGAAACTCTGTCTCAAAAAAAAAAAAAAAAGGGCTGGGGGTGCAGCTTAGTGGTACAGCACTTGCAAATCATGCAAGCACAAGGACCTGGTTTCAACCCTCAGTAAGACACAAAAAAAATTACAGGAAGAAAAATTAGATTATATTTATATTTTCATTCATTTTAAGCATAATTTTCAACAATAAAAACTATCATATTTTTGTAACTCTACTATGAAATTTACTGTGCTAGGTTTTTTCTAAATTTGATTCACTGAAACTCCACAATAACATGAGGACATGCATGAATTTTGTTACAATTACAGATGAGGAAATTTGGGCTCAGAAATGGTCAAAAGAATGTCCAAATTGTAGTGTTAATAGAGCATAGATATAATTGAACTTGGCTATGTTTCTCTCTGACACATTTGTTATTTCTAGTAAGATATATATACATGTTGTTGTTAGATACCATCGAGTCGTGTGGGACTCATAGCGACCCTCATAGGGTTTTCAATGGCAGATTGTTTCGGGATTGCCTTGGGAGTGGGTTGCCACGTCCTTCTCCCATATGATACACATAGGAATGTCAAATTATATCTTCTTGGCACAAATATCTGATTTTGCTTTCATAGTTTATCATTCAGGAAGATGATGATTAATAATTAAAAAAAAAAAACTACTAGGTAATGTCACACCAAAGTATTGTGGATCTGACCAAATTACTCCAATAGTTCCTGGTTTCAATTTTCAGATCCCAACGGCGTAATGCTATGAATATTGACTCTTTATGAGAATCAAATGAAACAATGATATTGTTACAGAGAACCACATTTCATGTGACAAGCATCAAAATTATATTTCATTTTGTCTTCTCTGGCTGCCCTTTGAAATTTCCTGTTTAGTTCCTTAACTTCATTGTATCTTGCTTTTACTTTACCTGTTCAACATTCAAAGGCAAGTTTCAGAGTCTCTTTTCACATGTAATTTGATCTTTTTTCCTGCCTTCTAATAACCTTTTGCTTTCCTCAAGAATGATGTCTTTGATGTCATGCCACAACTCATCGATTCTTTAATCATTGGTGCATAATATATTAAACCTGTTCTTGAGGTGGTCTCTGAACTCAGGTGGGATATATTCAAGGTGATACCTTGGCTCTCCTATATTTGTTCTAATTTTCTTCAATTTTAGTTTGCTCCTGCATATGAGCAGTTGATTGTCTGATATATAAAGAGTACCTGATCTTTTTCTGACTTTTGATATTGAGCTGTTCCATCATCCCTTCCATAAATGTAGTCAGTTTTGTTCCTGTTGCGATAGAAAACCAAAAGAGAAACACATGCTCTGTTTTTTTCAAGCTTAAGAACGTGAAGAAAAAATTCAAGATTTGAGCGGTAATAGTGAAGTCTTCTAGATAGAAAATATTAAAAATCACTAGAAATCAAAAGAAGATGGAAGGAATTCAGAGTCATGATATCAAAAAGAATTGGATGAACAACCACTCCATGAGGTTACACATAATCAGAAACCAATGATACTGAAGGATGAAGTGGCAGCTCCTTTGAAGATATAGGTACAACACAAGTCTCCAGGAACTGAAGGAAGACAAACAGAGGGGTTTGAAAAACAGATACCCCTGGAGGTGCTAACTGGTTTATGACAAGAAACTTGTCATAAACTGGACACCTGATTGGAAGAGACCCAAGAAAGCGATTTCCAAGAAAGGGCATCCATCCAAATGTGACAATTATCAAATGATAATGTTAATAACATATGAAAGTAAAATTTTGCTAAATTTCATTCAAAGGTGAAAGCAGTATTATATATTGATACAGAGCAGCTGAAAAGTCAAGCTAGATTGAGAAGAGGATGTGGAACCAGGGACATTCTTGCTAATGTCAGAAGGATATTGGCCAAAAGCAGAGAATATTGGAAAGATGTCTGTGTTATGGACTATGCAAAGCTATCTGACTGTGTAGATCACAAAAAAATTA
This sequence comes from Pedetes capensis, assembly GCA_007922755.1. Taxonomy (NCBI): domain Eukaryota; kingdom Metazoa; phylum Chordata; class Mammalia; order Rodentia; family Pedetidae; genus Pedetes; species Pedetes capensis. Next base: position 15,628 of record VMDO01031872.1, read on the forward strand.
TGGATAACATTTCAAAAAATGGGAATACCAGAACACATACTTATATTCATGAGTAATCTGTACATGGACCAGGAGGCAGTGGTTTGAACAGAACAAGGAAACACTGTTTTGCTTAAAGTCAAGTAAAGGGTGCATCAAGGCTTTATCCTTTCCCTGCACCTCTACAATTTCTAGGCTGAGCAAATAATCTTACATGCTGGATTTATGATAAGAATGTGGTATCATGATTGATGGAGGACTCATTAACAACATGCATTATGCAGATGACACAACTCTGCTTGCTGAAAGTGAAGAGGATTTGAAACATTTACTGATGTAGATCAAAGACAAATGGAGAGAAAATTGAGGTTTCCCGGGTTTTGCTTTACTTGGTTCTACAATCAACACCCACAGAAGCAGTAGTCAAGAAATCATAAGACACATTGAATTAGGAAAAGCTATTGCAAAATACCTTTTCAAAGTTTTGAAAAGTAAAGATGTCTCACTGAAGATGAAGGTGTGCTTCACTCATGCCATTGTAGTTTTCAGTTGCATCATATGGTTGTGAAATCTGACCACTGAATAAAAGACACAGAAGGATTGATGCTTTTGAATGATGATGCTTGGGATGAATATTGAATATACCATGGACTGTCATAAGAACCAACAGATCCGTCCTAGAGGAAGTGCAAACAGAGTGTTCCTTGGATGCAGAGGTGGCTAGACTGAATCTTACATATTTTAGACATGTTTTTAGGAGGGACTAATCCCTGGAGGGGGCTGGGAGTTAGCTCAGTTGGTAGAGCCCTGAGCTGCAGTCTCTAAGGTCCCAAGTTTGATTCCCAGCACCACAAAAATGGGAGAAGGGCCTGGCAATCCACTCCCAAGGCAATCCCGAAACAGACATTGAAAGTCCTATGAGGGTGGCTATGAGTCAGATACCGACTCGACGTCACCTAACAACTAACAATCCCTGGAGAAGAGCTTGGATTTAGCTCAGTTGGTAGAGTGCTGCTCTGTAGTCTCTGAGGTCCTGAGTTTGATTTCCACCACTGCAAAATGTGAGAAGGACATGGCAACCCACTCCCAAGGCAATCCCAAAACAGTCAGCCATTGAAAACTGTATGAAGTTCGCTATGAGTTGGACTCAGACTCAACGGCCCCTAACAACAACAACAACAATCCCTAGAGAAGGACATCATGTTTAGGAGAGTGGCTGGTCAATGAAAAATGGAAGACCCTTAAATAGATGGATTGACACCATGTCTGCAACATTGTCCTTAAACAGAAATAATCCTGTACATGGCACAGAATTGGGAAGTGTTTCTTTCTGTTGTCCATAGGGTTGCTATGATAAAGAGCCAACTCAATGACACCTAACAACAACAATAACAGCATCAAAGTATTGTTTGAGGTTTTAAACCACTTTTTAAATATTTGATGTTTTGATTGATACATACATAAATTGTTGTTAGGTTGTCTCCCATCCAAGTACTAACCAGGCCTACCTGTGTATAGCTTCTGAGATCTGATGGGATCACACATCACAGTGGTACAACTGCAGATTCTACTAAAGCAAGAGTTTAGCTCAATGGGTAGTGTTGCTCCACCCAGGTTTGATTGGCAGCACCACAAAAATGGAAGAAGTACATGGTAATCCACTTCTGAAACAATCCCAAAACAATCAGCCATTGAAAACCCTAGCAAGGTCACTGAGTGGGACCAGACTCCATAGCACCTAATAACAACAAATTTTACATATATATATATATATATATATAATTTGTTGTTATATATATATATATGATATCTTGATCTTTGTATATATTAGGTGATGATCAACAAATGCTAATACTTTATAGATAGAAATACTTCTAAGTGGACAATGATTCAATGACTCCTAACTGCAATATGTGGATGAGGTCCCTGTCTATCTCAAAAGTTCTTCTAGTCTAATTGGCCTTCTTATATTACCATATAGTACCCTGAATATAACTACAACGTGGCTCCAGGCCAAGACAAGCATTAGTTCATTCACAGAAAAAGTCTCAAATATGTGACATTTTTCCACTTTGGGATCCAGATCTATCATAAAAAGTACCCTTCACTAAGCCTACTTGTGAGATATGAACACAGTAATGCAAAATATGGCAATAGCAAGATGACTGACAAAATTGCTACATGTTATATAGAGTATGGTGTTTGCCAAAATCATAGTGAAAGCCAAGGGATGAAAATCAAATTGCCTTTATTGAATCTTTGCAACATGCAACATGACAGCATGGCCCTGACTTATGAAGGAGAAAAGATCAATAATACAAAATTTTGGTAGTAATGTCACAGTGGTGCTTAGCACCTTATATTGTATGTATTCTCATACTGTCTACTATATAAAGATTCCCCAGGGCTTTATATATTAGTTATTTTTATACTGAGGACTTTGGATGTCATAGACTTCAATCATAAATCATCATTTTTAATATGCTTATGTTTCTCTGTGTGTGCAAAACAATTTGGATTATCTATTTATACTAATGATCTTTGTGTTTACTTGGAATATTTAGATCACTTACTTGTGATATAAGTGTTGTCATAGTTGGTTTCAGGTCTTCTATATATTTTTCTGTTTTGTTTTTATGTGTCATTTGCCCCTTTATTATTTCCTTTGCATCTTTCGTATTAGATATTTTTATATTACTTTCTGTCTTCTACTAATGTTTTCATTGTACACTCTATTATGATATTTCCACTTATGATAAATTGAAAACACAGTCTTAACATTTTAGAGGCAACAGTATGTATTTATATTATGAGAAACAACACATTATGTAAGTAAAATACATAAGATATTATTTTTAGTATTACTTTAAATATTGAATTTACTACTTTAAAAGCTGCTTATATCTTCATTTCTTCATCTGATTCTGAGATGTAGTGTTTCCTGATAGCAGGATAAAACTTGGCAATCCACTCCCAAAACAATCAGCCATCAAAAACCCTATGCATAGCAGAGAAGCATTGACAGAGTGCCAGGCATGGCCAGTGTCAAGGAGTGTTTCATAGTGTCACTATGAGTTTAGCTTGATGTGATGGCACTTAACAATGACAACAACAATGACAACAGCAATTACAACAACAATTCTTTTATAATTGAAAACAAAGTTTCTTTTTTCATCTTCATTTTCAAAGGATACTTTTGCTGGATATAGAATTCTTAAGACATTTCTTTCTTTTTTTATTTGAAATTTTTAATGTACACCTTAATGTGATTCATTCTGACATGCTTTTCATTGTGACATTTCCATATATGTATTTTGATGTACATTATTCATATAGGTTCCCCCTTACCCTCCCCTATGCTTCCCCCACTACCATCCACCCCATCTAAGTCTTCTCTATCTTTTACTTGGTACTATTTTTCTGTATGTCCTTGGTTTCACTTCTGTTTAAGATAGAAACTTTTCCTGTAGTGGTTTGTTTTTTTTCTTGTTAGAACAATTGCATGCATTTTCTAGACCATTTATATTGACACCATTCTTAGCTTTTTTTTCCCCCTTTTATTTTGATCAGACCTTTGAATAGGACTTTTCCTTCTTATAATTTTGATTCAGCTCCCACATATGAGTGAGAACATGTGCTGTTTTTCTTTCTGAGCTTGTGTTCATTCACTTAAAATAATTTTCTCTAATTCCATCCATTTTGCTGCGAATGACCTTATTTCATTTTTCTTGATTGCTGAGTAGTATTCCATTGTGTATATGTACCATAGTTTTTTTTATCCATTCTTCTGTTGAAGGGCACTTTGGTTGATTCCATATCCTTGCTATTGTGAAAAGTGCTGCATTGAACATGGAGATGCAGGTGTCTCTGTGGTATGATGACCCATCTCCCTTTGGGTAAATTCCCAATAGTGTTATAGCTG